>JBBDHI010000021.1:10444654-10458787 GCA_037177115.1 Craterocephalus stercusmuscarum
ATTTTGTATCGATATCATCGAATCATTGACCAGATGATCGATGTATCGATGTAGATCGATGTATTGTCCCACCCCTATCAGACTGATTATTGAATATTTCTAAGTACCTGACCTAACACTGCTGCATCCTTTTTTATTCACATAAGTCTAATATGAAGCTGCCGTCATGTAACAGTAGCTTCCAGTGCTAATTAAATATTTTGCCCAGAGGTTTTTGTTTACTCACTGTGCCAAATGAGGATAACATATTATAAGGAACTGGTGCATTAGACCATTTTGTGCAAATATACAAACCGAAGATAAACAAATTCCGCTTAATTATTTGATGCGTAAGTAATTTCTAAGCTGTCTTTAAAGGAAACTTTTGTGTCATTCCTAGAAGGCCCTTAAAATGCCAGCGCACACATTCGGTGTCATTGCTTTGTGTATTTTGTTGCAGCTGGCGTTATGTATGGCATGTCACTCAATGCTGAGGGGCAAGCTGCGACAGGCATGAGGAGTGGGATCAGACAGCGTTTTAGATAAAGAAACGGCGTGTTGTTGATGAAGCATGATTCGGCTCTTCTTGATGAAATCTGCATGAAGTTGAAGTCATCCAATATTTTATCGATTCATTGTTCATGTACAACTGACTGTAGAGGCCAGGGTCAAAGGGGAGTGTAATTAGTCATCCATCCCTCACACCTCACACAATCATTAACCAGAAAATGTTAGCTTTGCTGTGACTAACCCTAAACCAACTGAAACTGTGCAGTTTTACAGCTTTTCCATTGATCCACACCAGTGTGATGAAGGTGTGTTCCCTCTCAGCTTATGCATTATCTACGTAGGACAATGTAGACGAAGGTCCATCCCACTTTTGACATATTTGCACAGGTGTGGCTGAGTTGTCTTTAGTTTTGAAATGATCCGGTAATGTCAAACTCACAGATGACTTTAGGCTTGGATTTCTTTCAACAATACTACTGTAACATGTGGACATTCTTCACGGCCATATTTGGACTTGTCATTGTACAGAGGGCACACTTCCATTAGTAGAGCTGGTTGGCCGTGACAGGAAAATATCTTAACCAGGTTTTCTGTTTGCACACACTGAAGCAATCCATCCTTTCAGCTGGATTTAGCATATTCATCAGCAGAGAATTCATTGTTCGTTACCTCAGCTTCAAATAGATCCTGTTTCATGTAAAATTGCATTATTTAAAACACAAAAAGAGACTAATCAAACTCTGACTACTTTTGCAGTGCTTGGCTGGTGTAAGCAGTTCTTCTGCCCTGTTAAACTTAAAGCACATGTTAATTCAAAGTTCTCTCCATGTCCTTTTGAATATGCTCAGTGAGACTGGAGGACTGGTTTGAGGGAGTGTGTGTAAGAAAGTAAAATAGATATGCAGGATAAATCAAATACCCCATTAATTCTGGCTGCACCAAAGTTATAGCTGTAAATAATGAGGAAGGAGACCATGTAACATCTGTCCTTAGGCTGCCTCATAACCATAAAAGCAGAAAATAGAACTCGTGTTTGTTGCCTTTAACAGAAGTAGGAGTTGGTAGGGAGAGTGGTGCAAAGGCTGAATGACTTCTCAAAATTAGTCCTTTTTAAAAACATGGGCAATAGAAGTGATATAAAATGTTTTATTCAGTATACCATGTTCTTTTTTTCTTCACTGCCCTATAAAAAGGCAGCAGTGAGTTTGATCGGGTTCCCACTAACCCTCTGCTGTTGTCTTCTCAGCTGGACCTTAGCCAGCCTCTGGAGGACCAGGGTCCCCTGGATGTCATCATCCACAAATTAACTGACCTCATCCTGGAAGCCGACCAGAACGATTCTCAGGCTGTTCTTCTGGTGCAAAGAGTTCAGGTATGTTTCTCTCATGTCCCCTGAGTATTCATGAACGGAGGAAGAAAAGAGCTACACAGGTTCATTCCTCCTCCTTGAAAAGCCTGGGGATGTAATTTAGAAGCTTGTGAAGAAATCTTTGTTTTAATATTATTGAATAATTTATTGATTTCTTGTTTCATTCTTTGTGAAAAGCATGCAAACATGCATATTCCTCTCAACATGTCATGTTACTGGTTATTAAACCTTTAATAATGGCTTCTTACTGAAAACAGAATTCACCATCTGCCTGTTATATAATATAGTTTATCACTCAGTCTTTTAGAAAGTAGTCCTTGCATGGCTGCTGGTAATGTCAAACAAAACAAAGGCAGTTCACAGTTTCCAGAGTTTAGTAACAGAAAGCTCTGCTGTCATTTTTCCTGTGAGCTGACATGACTGAGCGGTCACATGGCACATTTACATCAGATCCAGGTGCTGAACAAAGGAAAAAAACTCGATCCTCAGATTGACGTAATAAACATTTATTATCTCCCATCCCTGCTTGTAAATGTCCCAGTTCAGAGAATCAGGCAGACGGGCGGATTATCAGCTGAACTTGGGAACATGGTAACCCAATGAACATAAAGGCTGTAACTGGAAGTTCTTTTACTGGGTCTTCCTGAAAAGCCGGACGTTTCACTTGAGCTCCACCTGTGGCACACATGAGAAAACGTCTGTGCTTCTGTGTTTATTGAGCTGGCAGTGCAACAGATGGCGTGAACACTTTTATTGCAGCATCTCCACCTCTTTGTCTTCTCCCACTCGCCCTGACTGGATGATTCAGGGGCTGCATTCGTGATCAGCATCACGCAACTCTGTCAACATTTTCCTGACTGCTCAATTAGAAAGGGCAAACAGGATGTCAGAATGGAGCAATCATGTTAACGCATAGGCTGGTAAATATTAGCACAAGGCTGCATTCGACACTTTTATGGTAATCTAGCACGCATGTGAACAAGAATACATAAAGACTTTTTGTTTTTGTGGCGTACAAACTAAAGTCTCTGATTTAAAAAAGTTTGCTGAAAGCAAAAAATCAGAAAAGGTTTTTTGTTTGTTTATTTGAAGTCTTTATTCTTGTACTCTTTCTTTTACCAGTGAAGCTGATAATCAAATTAAATCAGCAGTTCAGCCTCATGGCTGAGCCTTTTTACAGTCCTGGCTCTGTTCCTGAACTCAGCTGCCATCTGGGATTATTTCTCAGCATTGGCATATTCCCTATTTTCACACGGATGCTATTATAAACAACCTATTTTCGTAGTGGTGGAAGCAAGTTTCATCTCTATATTAGCTCTTTAGTTAAAAACAAAATGTCATCCTTGGATGCTCTGCAGTGACTCAGTGGCCTGAGGTGAGCTGTGCGCACAGCGGACCCAAAATAAATGTCATCAGCGGGATTGTTTTTTTTTACCTGGGGCTGCATGTATATATGGCCAATGATAAAAGATCATAATTTAGGACACTTAACTAGGAATTGTAAGCACTTAAGGACAAGAAGGTGCAGATTCCAGCAAACATAAATCAAGTCTAGTGGACTTTGCTGTGGCCGTCAGCTTATGTAAGTTGTGGTAAATCCAACCCGTTTGGATGTGTTTACTGTAAGTGCTTAAATTTTTTTTTTTTACTTCAGGTTTAATGCTTGTGATCTCACAGACCTATTTTCTGAGGCTTCAAACCATTTAATCTCTACAGGAAATAAATCTGCTCTAGAAAATGTGCAGCCCTATCTCACACCCTCACCGCAGGTCTGCTGAAGCTCAGGAGTTTTAAATCAGGGTTAAAAATCTTTTTTAATCGGCACCTTTCATTAAAACAACTGAGAATTTACTTCTGTTTGTCTCATTTTATCTGATTTATTTCTGTTTTTATGTCATTTTTAATGCTTTTTCTGCACCTTGTTGCAATGCTCTGATGTTTTATGTGCAACACCTTCAGTTGTCTCGTCCATGAAATAAACCTATCTCGATGGATGCCCGGCTCTTTGCCTCTAAAACACCCGCATCCCTTTCTTTCCTCCCCACCTTGTCTGTATTGTTTGAGGGTCTTTTTTTTTTTTTCTACTGCTGAGAGCCAGTAATCAACAACCGACCATCCTGATCAGATTATTCCACCAAACTCCTAGAAGATTATTTTGGATTTATTTGCACCGTGTTTGACTTGCATAACTACTCAACTGGCTTTAATCAGTGTTACCTGTCAGATCCCAGTAAATCCTTCATGCGGGTCCTCCACAACACGGCAAAGGCATCTCTTTACATCCTCTGTGTGCCTTGAGCCAGTTGACAGTTGGGCTTTATTTTCCATTGTGCATATTTGCTCGTTGCTTTGCTGCGCGCGTTTAATTTCACATAAATGCGAATGACAGTGAAGCCGTGGTGGATTTAAGGGCTGTGATGTCAGCAGGGAGGCTATTTGTATCGTGCAGGGCAGCCAGCTCCGCCTGACAGCGTCTGTGAGTCAGTAAAAATTGGTAGGTTAGCCGCGAGATCTAGAGAAGAGAAAACGCAATGCAGGGAGCATGGAGAACGGAGGGAAGTGGGGGAGGCGGTGGTGTGAAGATGGAGCTAGAGGAGAGCCAACAAGAGAAGACAGAAAAAGGGGAGTTCAGTTATGTAAAAAGTCCAAGCTCATGCTGACCTACCAGCCGGCCGTGCTGTGATGCAGTGATGTAACCCACACAGACCGCTGGCATACATCTCATGTTCCATCAGTCTTACCTACACACAGCGAGGCGTGTGGATGCTTCGGCTCAGTGTTTGTGTTTATGCTGTACCTGCTTCAAGGTGTTCGGATTGTTCCGGTCATTTAGCCATGATCTGTATGCATGTATTAGCACGGATGCCTCAGTAGAGGGTTGCACCAGCGCTGTTTATATATACATAAAATTGTAACATACCCACATATTCCCCTCTACGGACGAATGTTTTAGTTATTTTTCTAATAAGTGATTTGTATATAATATAGAACTTCTTTGTTTTCAAGATTTTCTGGAAATATTTTCATGAGAATAAGTGTCAACATCCGATCAGCTGATGGTTTGATCTCAGATGATTGAATAAGTTATGAGTGTTTCCGGGTGTGTGCAGAATTACGTCGCTCGGAGCATCTGTTCAAACACAAATTTGGAAAAAATAGACTTAAATGTACATGTGCATGTTTGTGTTTTAAGGACTATATTGATGCCCACCCTGAGACCGTGGTCCTCGACCCTCTTCCTGCCATTCGAACACTGCTGGACCGCTGCAAGTCCTACCAGCTTGTCCACAGAATAGAAAGCTGCATGCAAGGTAAGACATTTCAAATAACACGGTCACACACGTGACCTGTGGCTTGTAAAACCGATATTATGCCTTACAGCTAACTTTATTTAATTATGTAACAGGAACATGGGGCGGTGTTGCACCATCCTGTTGTATCATCTTGTATAACCTGCTTTAAGATAAAGATTAAATTTGTTGGCGAAGACTATAACACAAGAGCGGATTGTTGTAAACACCGGGGTTACTTTCCAGGTCTTCACTGTAAGAAGGGAGCAGAAGTTTCCTAAAACAAAGTACATGTTGCCTCCGTTAACAGCACCTTCTGCCTTGCTCACCATGTCTCTGTCTTTCCTCTTTACTTCCAGAGGGGGCACACTGGTAAAAAACTACTCCGATGTCACTCCTCACATGATTTATGCTACTAAGTGCTTCCGAGCAGATGTTAAATTCTTGGCGGCCGAGCGTTATCCTGATATCATAATTCCTCTCCACTTTCACTCCACACAAGCACCTTTTGTCACTGTTTCTCTTCGCCTGAACCCAGTATGAACTTGGTTCTGTGCGTCTTTCTCTCTCTGGTGGATGGATCAAAATTTGCCTTCCAGTCAGTCCAGCAGCACCTTCCCCTGTCAATGAGCACGTAAACTAATCAGTGGTTCATGCGTTTTTAGCTGGAGGTAATGGCGGCAAGGCCAAATTCCTGACAGACAAACACCTGTGACTCATCCACATCTTCTTCACCCCCATACATGGACATCTTTTAATTGTTGCTTCGCGAAGCCTCGGTGTGTGTGAGAGCCTGCAGACTGGTGTCACAGCAATGGATCAGAGACTTTTCAGCATGTCGGACGGGTCTCTGCTTTCTTTAAATAGAGCCATAAGAAGAGACGCTTTATCCAAACAGACATGGTGGCTGTTATGTAACAACCAGTATAGGCTGCATCGCTCTTGTTTCACTGTGTAGTTGAAGAGGAGGATGAAACAATGGCTGCATTTATAGGAAACTTTTCCCTTTTTTTCCCATCCAAAATCTGCCTTAATGCATTTAATGCTTGTATGCCTGCATACCAAACATCACTGGCATTCAGTTAGGACACAATCATGAAGTGTAAGCCATTTTAATCCTACAACGCACCACTGTGACTGCACCACGTGACCAATATTAAATGTACTTTCATCTGTTTGTAGGCGAATGAGAGTGACAGAGAACAGGGTTATGGTGGGGGTAAAACAAAAGGAGAGTGCAGGGGTTTTGGAGCGCACCTCGCTTTCTTTGGCCACTTCCTCCTCCTTATCAGAGGAGACCACAGAGTCCTAGAGCAGCTGCCAGGGCAACCCGGTACAGAAAGGCTATAGTGAGCCTCCATGTTCTGCATGACTCAGAGTAAGACTCAATAGGAGGAAGCACTTGATATGCACTCGAATCAAACCTTATCGTATCATTAAGTGGCCTCTCCTCGTTAATTAGCCTTCATCACAGTTCATTGAGCTGTTCTGCTGCTAATGCTTGAAATAGTAACTGCGAGAATTGTCTCATCTTAATGTCGTGTGTAATGTAAAACAGCCACAGCAAAGTGTGTACTTATGGATCAGTGTCATTGATTCATAGCAGGAACGTTGGTGCTGCTCTGCTGTATAATGTGGTTTTGTGTTTCCTGTGTGAGCCAGAGCGAGGTAACTGTTTATGTTAGTGGAATCCACTGGTTCCAGTGTGTACACGAGTTTTGATATCTCGCTCTGTTTTTATAGGCTGAGGCCAACGTTAGGTCAGCTCTTCTGTAAAACAGCAGCCTCGGAGTGAATTAAGCTCACTCCTCTTTCGCTTCTAGATAAAAGAAGTCTTCTGCACACATTCCCCTGGATAACACTTAAATCTCACTTTTACATTAGTCAAGTACAGTAAGGTCCCTGTGCTGGTATTAATCTGCGCCAGAGCAAACACTGGCAGAACAAATGTCCTGTTTATGCAAGTGATCAATATTTAATCAAAGCTGCGGTCTTAGAAACACAAACACCGAGAGACACTTTAAGAAGGAAGCAGTCCTCAGAATCAGCGAGCCAAGAGGCGGATGAGACTGCCCAACTTTGGTAAAAGAGCTCAGACATTTCAGGTTGACCCGGAGCCCTATATTTTCTAAAAATGAGAATTGATGGCTATCTGATCAAAAGATTTTATCGGTTTTCATTTTGCAAAAAAGAAAACAATAATCGAATTTTCTCTCCTGAAATAAATGACTCCTAACTCTAGTTTGAGCTAAAGCTTTTCAGAGGTCGGTACCGACAAATGAAACTCTCTGAGGACGAAGCTGTTTGGAGTTTAATTCAGAAAATTCAAAATCGGGCTGCTTTGCCTCAGAGGGACGCTCGGAGAGCAGCAAGAGATGATGCTGGGGTTTCTAGGAAACAAGCTCTAAATAGCAACAAGACTTCAACCTTCCACCTAAACAACAGAATAGTGAATGAAGTGAAGCATCAAGGCTGTGTGTTGTTTTTCTCCTCCTAAAGCCTCAAAGGGAGGATATGAGCTGAATATTGGGCTTGTTGAGGAATTTATTTTTGGTTACACTTGCAAGTTCTGAGATTATTTAATCGACCTGAGGAGATAACATTTAAACAAGAATAACAACAAAAAGGTAATTATGTGGTGACATTTAAAAAGCTTTTCATTGTTAGGACTCATAAACGTGGCCCTCGGCTCCGCCGGGTCTACTGCGAGCATGCCGTGTTTAGACAGAACCAGAGATTGATCCTCCTCGCCACCCCCGTATCCCTACAGCTTCAACCCAAGCCAAACATGCGCGCTCTTACAAACACAACCGCACGCTCCTTTCCTCTTTCTGGTTTGGAACTTAAGTTTTTCTGTTTGACAGGGTTTAGGTCTTTCAATGTTTTTTGTTTGACACTTTTTAACGCCGCTGGTCTTTGGGAACCGGGTGATGTAATGGGGATATTTCCTCGTCTTGAGTGTTTTATTAAAGACATTATGCTGCTATTCTGGTCCTGGTAAAATAACATCAGCATGAGGAGCGGAGATGACTGATGGGTAAACCTCCAGGCTTCCTGCTCCCAACACAGCCCGGTTAAAGGGCCAACGCTGGAATAGAGCCAGCTGCTCGGGGAAAGGTTAGAGAGCACAGAACAAGCATCTGCCTGTGAAGGAGAATAAGTCTTTACTGTGTTTGTCCATCACATAACGCCAAAAAGTGGAGACATTTTAACCACAGAGGATCTATTTTTTTAACTTTCTGAGTTACGAAGTAAGTGTTTCGATTTGGAAATTAGTTTTGTAGAAAGTGTGAAAGCACATGTTCATCAGCAGCACGGCTAGAAGGAATTTAATTTCACAGAAACATCAGAAGATGGGCGCTTCAAAGATAATTCTGGCATAAATGTATTCATTTCCGCGAAGCAAGGATGAAGTATTTTTGTAAATGGAATTAAATGTCTTATTTATGTAACTGTTTCAACCCTTCCTGTGAATGATCCATCTAGTCTGGCATAGGTTTCCTCAAGAGTCTGCTGTTCTTCCTGGTTAAACGGTTGAATCTTAACCGGATTGAATTTGCAGAGTCGGGACAAAGACGTGTTGTTTGAGATGCTTTGAGATCCACTCTGACTCACCAGAGGACCTAAACTCTAAAAAATGCAATTCCTGCTTTCTTGTTGAAGGTGGTTGTCCTTTAAAAAAATGAGTTTTTCATCAGATTCGAGA
The DNA here is from genome assembly GCA_037177115.1 of Craterocephalus stercusmuscarum. Classification (NCBI taxonomy): domain Eukaryota; kingdom Metazoa; phylum Chordata; class Actinopteri; order Atheriniformes; family Atherinidae; genus Craterocephalus; species Craterocephalus stercusmuscarum. Next base: position 10,453,509 of record JBBDHI010000021.1, read on the forward strand.
TTCTTGTTCATAATGATCCTGAATTGTTTCAAAATTTCCAATAATCACTTTTTTAAAAGATTTCAAAAGTTTTTGCTTGACTACTTCAAAAGTTACTTGCAAGTGGCAAAGACATGATCAACTTAGCAAGGTTAGCTTAATTTAAACTATTTTTTGATTTAAAAAAAAAAAAAAAAATTGTTTTTATTTCATTCATCATTTCATTTTCTTTCAACTAATGAAACAGTTCCACAGAATTCTTTCTGGCATATATAGGAATTTAGTTAAAGGGATACTGTGTAACTTTTGGTCTCTAGCAGTCCTAAACCTGTCATTTCCCCCAAAATAACTTTTTTGACCCAATATTAGACTAATGTGAGTAACAATGAATGATTTCTGGTCTCAGTATAGTGTTTTATGCATGTCGGTGCTCTGAGGAGGCTGCCCTCTTCAGAAACCAGACTTTGCATGAGCGGATCCGTCTCTCATGGATCATGTGACCTGGAGCACTTTGCTCTACAGCTATAAAACACATCGGGCTGTGCTTCATGCTCATTTTTCCTTGAAAATGTATTAAATTTGAACAAAGTAATAGGGTGAACACGGTGTCAGAAGAGCCCAGAAAGAAAAATACTGTTTGTTTAATTTTGCAGTAGTGTCTTGTGGCCTGTGAGAAGTTACAGTTTTGGCCCCCTAGTGGCCAAAAGTTACACAGTATCCCTTTTAATTAACAAGTTTTGTTATTAAAAGAAGATTGAATGTGACAAAGACTGGTTATTTCTCACAGCCTGATATCCGGTGCTTTCTTGAAAAGCCCTTCACTGAGAATTGCTCTATGTATTTCTTCCTCCATCTTTCTTACTGTTTGGACCAACGTCCCCGCTCCCGTCATTAGAGATTAAATCTGACAGGCACCATCCACGGTGAGATCTTTATATAGACAGGAGTGGGCCGTTCCTAATTCTGTTCGGTGAATTCATTTAGCCACAGGTGTGCTGTCGAGTTGTAGAGGCGTGTCATTGGCAGCTGCTATGTTGAATACAGCAGGATTTAAGTTAAAATAAAGTATTTCATACTTTATCAGTTTCGAAGGAAGCAGATTGTAGTTCAGCTCTTTGAAGGATTCTGTGCAAATTCATTAAAATGTTTTAATCCATGAGTCTAAGACATAAAAGGTGAAAACTTTAAAAGGTCTATAAACTTGGAACTGAAAACATATTGATTGATGTTGTAATAAAACGTATATTTGTCTTAGAGTTTATCTCTAAACCCCCACATTGCAGCATTACAGTCGCAGTAGATTATTAACGCTGGGCTCCTTAATGTGCTACTAGATTATTTCCCACATAAGCAGCACCTCGTCAGACTGGTGTCTCTGCAGGGGTTTTTCTCCTCTAAAAGTTAACAGTATGCGTTCGCATTAACTGTGCACGCAAGTTAATGCAGGCAAGTGAGATTGTACTGACCTCAGCACTAGCAGAGAGCCCCTACTACCGCTTAGGCCCCCAACGCACAAAGACCGGCATGTTTCTATTGTGTGTTTGTCATTAGAAATTTGCCAGCTCTCACTTTGGCTCAATCACTCACTTCCTGTGCTGATATCGCTAACCAGCCGCCTTACCTCCCCCTCTATCTACTGTAGGAGGGGAAATTAAGACAGCAGAGCATTGCTATAGATGCATCCAAAGCCTTGATTCAGAGAAATCTGCCTAATTTGTAGGATGGTTTGGTACTTTTTTTTTTTTTTTTTTTGTCTGATCAGAATGAGGCAACCTGTTGCTAAAGGATGTGATAAAAAAAAAAAAACAATGTAAACAGATGAGGTGTTTTCTGTCTACTGATTGCTGTTAATAATGCTACCATCTGTTTATAGAGTAAGTGCACCTGCTTTGTTTACTGGTGAAATATAAATAAAGCCTGTCAGACTGGCTGGTGATGGATCTCGTTATACCTATTATGCCTCGCAGTGCTTATGAAATTGGATTTCTGCGAGTATATCGGCTCATTTGTTCAGCTGCGTTGGAGATTGTTTCCCATGTAATGGGAACCAGAGCAATGGGGAGACCTGCCATCCTGACAAAAAGCAAGTCACCATAATGTCAGTCATTGCAATTTAAGATAAAGGTTATACTCACAGAAATGTGGGTTAAGGTTGGAGTAGCTGGTCAGGAAATGAGACCGAGTCAGCATGAGGATGTGTTTTGTTTTGGAGCAGAACATTAACAGTCTTAATAGCTGCTGTTTGTTTTGCAGAGTTGTGACAAGGACAGAGTATATATAGAAGAAGGTTTGACTGAATTGAGTTAAGCAAGGTGTGTGTGCATGTTCATGCAGTGAGCTCGTCTGTCATGCTCAGAAATGTATTAAATCATGTGGATTGGAGGGAATTTACATCAAAGCTGTAAATAATGGCTGAGCTAACATAAACTCAATAGAAATGCTCTCCTCGGTTTTATATTGCGGCGTATCTGTTTGGATGTCTTAATGTTGGTTTTTGTGCCAAATCTAGAAGTTTAACTTCACTCATTTTAGTCCCTTCTTCATTCCTCTTCTCTTTTTATTAGATGAGAGGATTTGCTCTCCTCCATTCATGGTCCTGAACACGGAGTGCACCCCAGATGTGCTGGAGGAGATCAAGAGGCAAGGACTCACATTCCCCTTCAGTAAGTATCTCATTTGTGCAACTTTTAATCCATCTTTGAAGTTCTGACTTTTTGCTTGTTGGATAAAATATCTTTGACTTTATTTCCTCCACAGTTTGTAAAACACGAGTGGCTCATGGCACCAACTCCCATGAGGTAAGAGGCCACATCGTTCAGAGGTCACCCACACCCTGCACAGCTCACTCTGTGTAGAAACAATTGTTTCACAGGATTGACAGTTAAATCAGATAAAGCGCTTTTCCTTATGTATCTTTGTGTCAGCTCAAATCAATACCTGTTTCATCAGGCCAACCCGTCTTCACTCCCCCAACCATTACAGCCTTGAATTGAGTTAAGATTTAACTTGTGTCAGACAGACCTGACTGCTTATCTGAATGTTTTTCTGCTGCCTCTGATGTCTCTTCCTGTCTGCAGATGGCTATTATCTTCAGTGAAGAGGACCTGAAGGATGTGAAGCCTCCGTGCGTGATCCAGAGCTTCATCAACCACAATGCAGTGCTCTACAAAGTGTTTGTGGTGGGAGACTCCTACTCGGTGGTGGAGCGACCTTCCCTGAAGAACTTCCCTGCGGGACCTGCAGGTAAGAAGACGAAAACCATCAAGAGCAGGAGTCCACTGGTCCATCTGTACAATCTGCAGAGCTTGTCCAAATTACCCAATAAAAGCCTCATAAAAAGGCTTTATAGCCTTTGTGATTAGACCTGTTTGCCCTTTTAAGGAGTGCAGCAGGGTGCAGTCAGTTTTATCCCGTTGTTATGTGCAGTTGAAAATAAACACGGGGACCGATGCTTTCCTCCATAAACGTGTCACAAGCTTTGGCCATGTGATGTGCGTACAGGGCTGTCCCCTGATACAGACGGCTCCAGCATTTGTATGTGATACTGTAGAGTTCCTCATGCAAATGATTTTCGACATCACTGGGGCAGCCTACTTTGTTTAACGGTGCAGAGAGGACAGTTGCTTTCTGTCTGGAATGCCGGGCGATGCAGCGGGACAGCTTGACCACTGTCAAACACAGAGCCACATACATATTCACGGGGTTTGGATGTCTGTCTTCATCAGCCAAAGCTGAAGTCAGGTTTCCTGTCTAGTAAGTGGAGGGAAAGGCTGCAAGAATGGGAGGTGCTCATACTTCTTCTGGTGTAACTTTTATCTGAACTTCAGTTTTGTCTGCTCCACTGTCTTAACTTATCATCACCATGATCATTTATAAGCTGGGGGGCTTATTTATGTAGACAGTGATTCAGTTTGCACCCTTCTGTCCATTAATATTTATCAGTAGATGACCAGGAAAAATGAGGGCAGTCTATACTGCAAAGAGGAGTCTTTCATACCACCTATAGAAATCAGTAAACTATGTATTCATCAGTTTCCTGGTTGCCTGTTAGCACTGTGTAACTAGTTGTGATTTGCTGCCACCTGCTGGTGTGTATGTAGAAGACATAAACAGAAAAGCTTTTTTAAAAAGTCCCTCAACTTTTTTTTTTTTTTTTTCCTTTTTCAGACAGGAAATCCATTTTCTTCAACAGCCACAATGTTTCCAAACCCGAATCATCCTCAGATTTAACATCGGTAAGTCTCATCGACTGCTAAATGACATATCTCGTGTTTTTATGAGTTAGGTATTTAATGCGGCTTTATTATCTCGTTCAAATCAGAGAGAGAATGTAGAGGGAGTGTCCCAGCCACCAAACGACGATGTTATCAGAGAGTTGTCCAGGTCACTCCGACAAGCACTGGGTGTGTCTCTGTTTGGCATCGACGTGATTATCAACAACCAAACAGGCCAACATGCCATCATTGACATCAACGCATTCCCTGGTACGTGCAGCACTCCTTTCATATTCCTCATGATGAGGCCAGCCTTTCACGGATTCCAGATGTCAGCAGTAGATATTTTTGACTGAAGCTATTTTATGTCTAAAAAATGATTCATTGTGAAACGTTGTCATAAAAGCAACTAGCTATTATTATAATTATTATTTATTGTTTTTGTTATTATTACTATTATTATCACTATTATTATTTATTTACTGACACATGGTAGTTTTGTAGTTTTGTCTTGCATATGCAATTACAACTCTGTACTATATGAAGATAAGCTGGTTTCAATGTTTGCTGCTCTTTCATTATTAATAGTTAAAGAACTTTATTTGCAGTTGATTCAAGTCGATGGTGTAAAAAAATATATGAAAGAAGTTCACAAAGGCTTATAATGGCCATTAGTGTTTGTTGATGATCTGATAAAAGACAGAATCCTCTCCACAACATGGAGGGATAAAATTACTGCTTGGATTCAGCGTGCAGATGGACGGTGACCATCTGAACACACTGTTAGAGCGAAGCAGGAGTTTTTGATTGTAATGAAGTCAAAAGTTCTGTTTTCTAACATAAAACAAAGGTAAACAGCTGGAGTGAAGCCTTTGCAATGAGGCCAAGCCTTTCCCAGATTCCAGATGTCAGGCAGTTGTTGCTTTTAACGGATTCTTGACAAAGAAATCATCCCTGAAAAAGAGGGTTATACGTGTAAATCCTTTTAATTTTGATGTGAATTCCCCTAAAACTGAACCTAGGCTTCACTTAAATCCCTTTTATATAACAGCAAGACCAAACATTTCCAGACTGGATGTTGACATC
>JBBDHI010000021.1:10541060-10553811 GCA_037177115.1 Craterocephalus stercusmuscarum
AGTAAATATGTAAATGAATACACATAAAAGAAAATTTGACTTCAAAATAATATGAAATAGGTTTTATCTCAAGTAAACTGTGTAAATAAAACATGGGTTAAATTCATTGTATGCTGATAAATATTTGTGTAAAGATTAGCTAATTTGATTGTTTTATTCAGTTTATACAAACACCAAAATGTTTTAAATGAATTCAAATGTAAATACTGTTACTGTAAAGCTAAATTATGGAAATTCAGGTTGTTCATAGTGTTTTCTAAACGTTTAGACCATTAACCAAGCAAATTTGTGCTTCTGTACACTAAAAAAAAGGGGAAAATGTAAACTTTTTATTATTATTATGTTATAAATTTGCTGGTCCGGCCCACTTCAGATCAAATTGCGCCGTATGTGGCCCCTGAACAAGACGAGTCTGACTCCTCTGGGCCAGGCCCTCCTGGAACCTCCACATTTCCTCTGTCCTTGCTCCTTCCATCTTACCTCCCCCCCACCTCCCAAGCAGCTGGCGTAGGTGCTCGGTGATGTGTCCCAGCAGAGACTCTAATGTGGTGACAGGCTCAGGGACCAATACGCTCCACTAACTAAAGAAAGGAGCCGCCTTTTGACATGCAGAGTCGCCGGCTGCATCGGTTTTCATGCAATTTAATTGCAAACATGCAAAGGTTCCTGTTGTCGTGTTGTGCATGTGTACACGACTCCTCCTGAGACTGTGGTGAGCTGCGGGGCATGCGAACCCCTCTGCGGAAAGCATACATTTTATAGCAGAGTTACATCATGGTTCATAACAAGAAGGTACTATGAGATAAACTGCGTGCCAAGGACTTTTAAAATCACAAGGCTTTTTGGCTCCCTTGCAGTTTTCCATTTCCTTTAACTGTAATGAGGCTAGTTTCTCAACAACTAAATGCCCTTAAGACCTCTTAATTTTTTTAAATAGCTCCTAAATAGCATGAAGGTGTAGCAGTTTTCTATTGGCTCGTGGACCATGACACGGCAGAGAAATACAATTTAGCTTGCATTTTGTTTTCCAGCCCTCAGTCCAGAGATAAATATCTGCTTCCTGATCAGTTTTGATCTCATCCAATCATCTATGCTTGGATCATCTATGCACTGCTGTCACTCTCCTCACACTCAAATCCCAATCTTTTCCCCTGCTTCCCTCTGCATTTCCTCCCATTTATTACCAGTGTAAAGTCAAAGGAAGTGAGTTAAGTTAATGTGCTGTCGTTAAAACAAGGCATGAGCTGACCTTTACTCCCACCCAGCCTTTCTCAGCTCTCCTTAGCTCAGTATTTACAGAGTCTGGGCCCATTTGCGCAGAACAATGGCTGGATTATTATGTGCTGCGATCCCCCAGGTTGGACAGGGCAGCAGTAATTAATTTTAAACCACTCCTCGTCCTTGTAGGCTGTACTTATTTGCCATCTATTAGAGCTCACAGCAGACGGGGGGACTCGCTTTTACGGAGGCACAGCCCGTCTTAGAAGTGCGTGAGAAGGAGTTACGAGGGTGAACAAGCGCCGCTTTCGTGCGCCTGAATATATGCATGCTTTTATTAAGCAGGCTGAAATTACCCCGAGAAAAGTCATGATAATGAGACATCCAGGGAGCGTGTGGCAATTTGGAAAAACCTCCACAACTCTTCCACCAAACCAGGTGGAAATAATATCGTTCCTGCTACAATCCCTCTGTTTCTATCACGGAAACAATGTTACCCCTTGTGCGCCGGTCCGTGTTCCCCGTCCATCAGCGCACACTGTCGACCCTGTCAGTTCAGGAGGAAACATTTGGAGAGAGGAATGTGTCAGACTTCACCCCTCTGAGGGTAAAGAAAGGAAAGGGCTGTAGCTGTGATAAGTAGTCATAATGGAGGTCAGTTGGTGTTTACCTTTGCGGGGTCATATAATCCCTGAGAGCAGCCCTGCCCTCATTTACTGACTTTAATGGCCACTTCAATTAACATTAATGTGGAATTTCAACAAGACGTCGTCTGCTTTGGCTGTTTGTCACTTTCAGCTGTATGCTAATGCTCAGATGCAGATGAGGGGGATTTTGTTCTCCTTTTAATTAAATAAAAATAATCCCATGTTTGTGTGTGTGTGTGTGAATGTGCAACGCTCATTAGTTTGTTTGGGCAGTTGGCTTTAGGCGTCTTTTCAGACCACACACACTCTTCCTGTCCGCTGAATGGATTTGGGTCCAGCTAAATAGAATTCCTTTTGCTCCTGTTAACCTTCACGAAAGCCATGGAGCTGCTGACAAAGTGCGCACAGAGCCATCGGGACCCCCGCTATTCACATGATAATTGACTTTATGCCTTTTCCTGAGTCTGACTTGCACCATTTACCAGCCATATGAATACCAGATTTTCTTTAATTGACAGCTGCTCGGTGTTAAATAGCATCTGATGATAGCGGGCCCTGCTGCTGTGTTACACCCTTGGCTGAGGAAAGTGCACAGCCTGTAGGTGGGGGTTGAGCGTCTGCCCTGTTGGAACCTTACAAGTGACCTTACAATAACATGTCAGCCCCACAGTGGGATGTTTGTCTTGCGCAACTCGTCTCTCTAGACCCTCGTGCATTTCTCCAGTCTCGCTCTGTTTTCTCTTTCCTGCCAAGTCGTGGAGACCCTCCTCATCCCCTCGTCTCCCCCCTTTCTTCTCTGTTTTTGTGCTCTGCAGCTGTTCACTCAGACACTGTAGTGTGTAAAATGATGAATTTCCACTTACTTGCTTCTTTTGTCCCCAAACAGGAAAAGCTGTTAGTTTTTTTTTGGTTCCTGTGATTTTAACCTCTAAATTTATGCTTCAGATCACGAGTTTGCAAACCTGTACATGGGTGCAAAAACCAAAACTTCTTCCTCTGAAACTTCTTTTCTTTCTTTTAAATGTTTTTCAGATCATCAATGTACTTTTGTTCCTTTATTATGCAATTAATAGAGTATATTTGGAATGAAGAAATATACAGTATTTGATACTACACTTAAAAAGATGTTTGTGTACAAGTAGAATTGATTTGTGAGAGTGAAATCCAAAGGTGTTAAACAGCAGAGATAATAAAGACTTCAGTTGCTACATACCGGTTGGTGGAAGGGAAACTTAAAAAGCTTGCACTATCTTCGCGTGTGTGTTGTGTTTATGTGATGGTGACCCTCAGTGATGTTTGAAGTGAGCAGGTTTGGACATGTTTAAGATATGATTCTGACGTTTGTGAATAAAAATGCTGATTTGAGCTGCAGAAATAGTATCTGCCCTTTTGTATGTGCTGTACTTGCCACAGCCTGCTATTATCTTCCAAGTTAAAGTCTCATGCTGACTTATCAGAATACCAAATCAGGCAGCGGCGCGTACCCGCTGCACATCAGCTCAGGATGAGCTTTCTCTGTGTTTCTCCTGCGCGCCATCAAGCCTCTCATTGTTTTCCCCTCTGTTTACGATTCTATGAGGCGCTGAGTGTTGCCAGACATCGGCGCCTCACTTTTAGAGGATTATGAAGGTTTTCTGTTTTGTTTTTCTGTTACCTCCTTTTCACCCTTGACAAATCTCTCTCTCTCTCTCTCTCTCTCTCTCTCTCTCTCTCTCTCTCTCACACAAACACACACACACACCAACCCTCCTGCTCTGCAGTTAAAAGGTTGATTGAAAGTTATGGTGGTGGCAACAATGATGGCTGGCTGAGCTTGAAGAAAGCCGAGCCAGGGGACGTCTGGGATAACGAGCTCTGAATGAGGCCTCCGCTGCCTTCAACACACCCCCCTCCACACACACCCTCCTTCCAGTTTCCATCCTTTCTCTTCGACCCCTTCTCTTCTTTCAGCTCACCTCCAGTGAGCCTCCGTGAGACCCCACATGGCTTTGTGGCTTCTTTACTTCCACTTTGTTTTTCATTAAGGATTATTTTGAGTGACACCGGCTAGTCTCAGTGCATCGCTCTCATTGATTGAGGCTGTAAAGAGTCAAGCGTGAGCGACCGCTTGTCCCAGAATGTCAAAATAGGAGTTTCTATGGCCCCGTAGCTCGTTTGCAGCAGCTGCAGGGTCTCAGTGGCGGAGGCGTAGGCAAGGAGGTCGAGAGGCCCACATTTTTTATGTAGGGGACCGATTGCTTCTGTAATGAACGGAAAAATATGTCCCCACTTTGACATGAAGTGTGTAACGGGAGGAAAAATAATTTCAGGGGCAAAGAGTATAATCGGTCATATTTTATAGCAGCACTACTGCTATTCCAGACTGGAATTCTGCAGCATGCAGTGAAACTGATTTGATTTCCTTGTGTACAGTGATGCGAGTTTGGACCTTGGACCGGTCCCCAGTCTGGGTGTACTTGCACTTTAATGCTTGGCAGATGAGCGCACAGCTCCATTTGTGCAGTTATGTTGCTTTTTGTTTAACTGTCACTTCAATATTTTCTTGTTTTGGTTTATTTATAGAAAGACAGAATAAGTTCCAGAATTCATTTGTCAGTCTTTATTTTTAGGCTGACGTTAAGTTTTATACATCGATGGATTGCAGAGGCTCAGTGTTTCTGACTTTATGTGATCTTCTTACTGTGCCATGAGGCTGACATTTTATAAGTACTGGATGAATTAACATGGAATTTACTGCTGATATCCAAGCTTGTGTGGCTGCAGCCGTTTTTTTACATAGATATCGAACTGTAATGCTGTAATGCTGCACCTTTGTTGTAGCATATGGCATGACATCAGATGATACACGATTTCAAGTTGCTCCAGCAATTTTTAACTCCTTCCACATGTGTCCAAGGACTCACCAACAGGTCTATGGCAAAGATGGATAAAGCACTAAAACTGCTGGACATTATCAAAGCCCTTACTTTCTTACTGGCATGCATGGTCCGCAGGTGATGAATTACAGAAACATGTATCCCCTGATCCGCTGCCATCCTGAGGTCAGAGGTCAAACTGAGTCCAAAATCTTGCCTTGTGACCAAAAATGTGCAAAAACTGAGAAATTCCCACCAGTCTCAGCTGTATGTTGGTGTTTCGTTTACTAACAAGCTAAACTAAGATGTAAACATTGCATGTACTAATCAGTATTATTGGTGTGACTATATAGCCCTTATAGTATGGCCATGCTGGAAGTTCCCATGAATACAAATGACAGATTTTTGCTGCATATTTCCTTATTCAGTGGCGTGATTAGTCAATAATACCCATCATTTCCCAGCATTTGCCACTGTTTTGATTAGAATTTGATCATTAGGATAATAACTTATTATCCTAACGTGACAGAGTGAAAGTTTTCTTATTATTAATAAGAAAACTCAGTACGTGAGACATAAATGGTGATGTTTAGCAGAAGGCAAAATGCTGATTATAGTTTTCCTCTCTTTGTTCTTTTTACAGTTATTGTGTAATAAGATGGGATTCTGTGATGTGATAGATATCCTTCCGCCGGGACCGATTCTGGTCATCAGCCAGCTGTTTCTGTATAGCTGTGTGTGGACAGTTGTTTAACAAAGACAGAGACAGACAGACTGGCAGACAGAGATGGATAGAGGGCCGTGACACTTGTACAGCCCAGTAGCAAGGTGGACTGGGAAAGCACTGAACAAATTGTCAGCGTGAAAGGGCGAGTACCGCATCATAATGACAGGCTCAACAGCTCCACGATGACAGATTGATTTCAGACAATATTCCCGGATTGTCAAGAGGCCTCATCGCTGTCAGTGAGAGCTTTGCCGGTTTCTCCTCCCCCCTCCGGCCGTCTCGCCTTTTCTCTCCTCTCGTCTCTGTCTCACCCTGCTTTCTCATTCTCTCACCCACTCCTCTCCCTCCCTCTGAATTGCTCCATTCTGCCCAAACACTCCTGCTACATCACAGGCTGTTGCTGCCCCCCCCTCCTGAAAAGATCTTGTTGACAAAGGCGCTGGTATGAAATGCTTCCTGGTGCTGTGGAGATTGTGTGTTTCTCAGACTGTACACTGGTGTAGGGTTGCTGGAGATGGAGTAAAGAGGAGCACTCATTGCCAGCCTCAGCTGTCATCATAATCACCGTCACACAGATGTAACCACAACACACACACAGAGACACACTCTAGAGTCGGTTGGTGACAGCATCTCTGGCTCAAAACTTTGTTTACACCCAGCGCAGGTTGGACACTGCTGTTGTTTTTTTTTTACCACTGGCATGTAACAAGGTTGATGAGAGAGGGAGGAGGAAGAGGAGGGGGCGTGCAGGGAGGGGTAGGATGCACCAGTTTGACAGTTAGAGGCATTGAAACAACAAAGCATGAGTCTTGTGCTGTATGTCAGTAGTATAACTAGAGTATTATTTCCACATGCATGTTCTGAGCAGTGCTTCTTGGCCTTTGTGGCTTTTAAACTGAGCCTGACATCGTAAGATGCATACGGTGGGTTTTTTGTATGAGGCTATGACTCCTAATTTTATTATTTTTATGTATTAAATGAAAGAACGACATGTGAGGTGTAGATTGCAGTTTGATCCAGTACCAAACCCAAATATCTGGAGGCAATCCACTAGTTCCCGAGATGAATCTGTGTTCAGAAGATAACTTTTAATCTTTTGTTTTTCGTCGCAGGACGACCGCAATTACTTGGAGATTATTGAGCCTTTCTGCCTCGAAACCTTCATATCTGTTTTCATATCTGAGAGTGAAACAGAACAAGAGACAAAACATCAGCAGTCCAGAGCAGCTAAATGTGTTAGAATTTGTACAATGTCCCATTCACTGCTGAGCACTCAGCCGATCTCCAAACACTTCAGGCAGACAGTAATAAACAGGTGCTCATTGGTGCCCTGCTTTGTACAGGAGAAACAGAAGAGGAGGTCTGTGTGAGTGGGTCATGTGGCTGAGGCTGAGCCCGGGCCAGGGAGTGGGGTGTGAGATTGTTGGGATTCCTGGTTTCTGCCGCCTGGGCCCACCTAATCCCCCCTCGCTCCACGGTGCGGCCCTCCTCTCTGTGTTAAAGGAGGCCTCCCTGCCATCTTAGCCTCTGCTCCCCACCACTCTCTAAGTCAACCCTTCTCTCCTTAAGCCTCACCCTGCTTTTCTCTCCATTCCTCTCCCCTCTGCTGCCATCTTACTCATGTTTGGCCTTTTTGTTTCTTCACAGAGTTCCTCCTGCTGCCTCTTTCCTGATAAGTGGCCTTAAGCACACACTCAGCTGCTGTGTGTGCACCAGGCCTTAGCTTAATGGAGTGAGATAAAGCGACTAGAGTGCCGCTCACTAGGTGCTCTCTATGACAGGGCAAATGTATTAAAGAGTTATATTTGCATGAAAAGTTCTGCTACCGAAAAAGTCTGTGTAATTTCCTTAGAATATATAAGATAAAAGTTATTTCACTAATGAGAAACAGTCAAAGCGTTGCCTGATGTTTTTTTTTTTTTTGAGATTTAAAAGCTACTTTGTTACGTTTGACCAATTTTGAGGTTTTCAATGCTTTTATCATTTTAAAATTAGCTGATCGGTGTCAAAGTGTCTTTTTATTTTCCTCTGTTTCTTCCTTTGTTTTTTCATATAAAGTGTTTTAATCACTTTCCAGAAACTTTCCTGAAAAGACCATCACCAGGTATGTGTCGACGCTGACTGTTGCTCAGCATCTTACCTGACAATTTTTGTTATTGTAGGTTTATATTTTCAAGATGAGACAAGAATGATATGAAAACTTTTTCAGAGGCCAGAACAGCTGGGCACTGTGTTGCCTATAATCAAGCATGGATTATGCAATTATTCAGGATTATTCTGCTGTGGATTAATGGAGACTTTTTACAGGACCAAAGCAGTGTATATGCACAGGATCTTTTTTTGATATAAATCTATACTATCCATGTTCATGACCTGTCACTCACTGTAAGATAAGCAAGATATGAACAACATAAAATGCCAGGAAGGGTTGAAAATGCCTCCTCATCCATTCACTTGAACAGCATGTTTGTAAAAACAACTTTTGTAAGAATAATCAGGACAACAGGGGTTGTAGTGTCATGAAAAGGTTGCAAATAGTGCTGCAGGCAACATGTTGAATAACAATTTAAAATGAGCCATCATAAAGTTTGTAATTTTTAAGAAAACTTTTAAGCTTAGTGTCAATTTAGAGAGACACAAGAAGGATTCTACAGCTTTTCATATAGGAATCAGTATAACAGGAGAGAGCATGAATTAGAAGCTATAAATAAAATGATGTGGGGATTTTGAAAAAAGTTGTTTCTTTCCTTTAATTGATGTTTTAATGTCAAAAGGATCAGACTGCCTTAAAGTATAGAAATGAGGTGTCAGCTGCTAAAGGGAAAGCTGCCTCTAGACCTTTGACCCCTTCACGACTCCTAGTTTCTTCTAAAAAAAAGACTCTTTAATCACCAATATCACAGCTTAGATATGGACAATATGGAAGAGTCAAGCATCTACAGCCAGTTGCGTCTGCCTCCAGGTCAACTGGAATTCCTTTAAATCCATTTAGTGAGACACACTCCCAAAGATTTAGGTAATTTTGCAACTGACTTCAAGTCAACGGAGCTGCATAGCTGAGTGTGCATGGTCATTAGAGACTAACAGGAAAAAGTCAGATGCTAGAGTGGCTTTCAGGGCTAAAAAATGAACACAATGAAGGACTCATATCGTTACAGCATATCGTTACACGGACAGTTGATGTTTATGTAGAATTGTGTAAATTGCCATTCATCCATATTTTAAAAAGCCCACCTTTCAGAAATAAATAAGTTTAAATCCTAAAACAAATAGAAAATATTTCCCAACTCCATTTGGATATAACTCCATTTGGATGAACGTTGTGTTGTCCTTTCATGCATGCAGTTATGCACTCTGTTTAGATCAAGTCTGATGACTCAGGATCAGAGTTTTTGCATTTTATCACAAAGTGGTGGAGACTTTGATGCCTTTTGTAAGCGTGCGACCCGAGACCACCGTTGTGTGATCCTTTTGGAATATCGGACAGCTTCTTCCTTCTGTTTTGGTGTTTGGCACAAGAAACTGCTTTGTCATCTCTTCTTAATGGCTTGAATCTACAGAACATGCTGAGATAAGCACTAATTTCTGCTCTGTGTTGCTCACATACTGAGCAAAAATGTTTCACAGAAAACTATAACAAACGTTTTTCCATAAACAGTCTGTGCGGTAAGGCTGTGTCCATCTTATAGATGCAGTCTATGGTAATCAGAGCAGTAATTAACAATAATAAAACATTAGGACTACTTTCAAGGGAAAAGGACCTGGTTATCTAGGTAACAGTGGAAAACCAGGTCATGAACTTGAACTCTTATTCACAAAATTATTCCAGAAAACAGCCACCCCAAAAAAGTTGATCTGAAAGGCCTCTATTAATTCAGGTCGAGGACTTTCCATGAGGACCTAAAACGTTTCCATACTTCCACAGGTCTGGAAAAGTACAGACTCCTTATGCAAAACTCCTTACCTGGATTTGAAAGAGGCCTTTCACATCTTTACACATCTTGTCTTGTGATCAGTTTAGCTTGAAATAATAGGCACACTCTTCTATCTCATAAAAGCGTATGAATCTTTATGATGTTAGAAGAGGTATTTTGTGGGAGAAATCGTAGGAATAGACAGAGAAAAATCAATCCGATTTACTGGCAAATAGACAAATACAGACTGATTTATTGTGTTTAGAGCATTGATCTTACTTTCACTATATTTACACAGGATAGCTGTAAAGAGTTTGCATAAACACACACCGACACACACAAGCCCTTTCTCCAGCAGAGGCAGCTGGGGCCAGGAGAAGGCAGTCAAACTTAATGAAATATAGCAGCTTAGAGTTCAAAGACTCCACAGTAGGGCCTGTTAAGGGTAGGCCGCGTGATGGAGATGTTTCCAGGAGCTTTATGACGTGGAGTAATTTCTCTCTCTTTCTTTCCTGTTCTTTTGATTCGAAGGAGGCTGGAGTCCTCGGCAGAGGCAGCAGACAGAGATTTCACACAGGCAGTGCAGTTTTTCCACTGATTCTTCTTTAATCAGATGGATTTGAGAGGCGCATCTTATTCCCTTTCTTTTTAATACCCCCTCCCCGTGCTGTTTCTCTAGTCCCTCATGTCACCCAATAGCTCCTCCTGTACCATTCCCACCACTGAAGCACTCGCTATTCAGCCCACATCTGATGGGGCCGAAGAAAGAGTCATTGTCCCGACCGGCCTTAGCCCGCTCTTATCTATTGATTGGAAAGCCGAGAGGGGAAAATAACAGGTATTGATTACCACACAGGGTGAAGCTGCTGGGCAGGACGTCTGGAAGGGTAAGAAAAGACGCCATTCTTCACCCTCTGCTGCCCCACTGCTGTCAGAACAGCCTTTCCTGCCACTCCACGTATCCCATCCCCTTTCACTCTGTCACTGCTCCCCCCTCACCTCGCCTCCTTTCTTGACTTGCCAAGGTGGCTTTTTTGCCTCACTCTTACTACTTTTTGCAGATTTTTATCTCTCCTTGTGAAATATATAGCCAAGCACAGCAGCAGCAGCAGCCTCTGAGCAGGAGTTTGGCCTTTCACACACTCCCTAAGCTCCTGTGTCCGCCTCACCTCTCGCTATCAGCTCTGTTAGTCTCAAGTGAAACCGTCGACCTCAGTTTGGTTTCTTAGATAAAATGTGTTTTCTTTTTGCTTCTCTCTCATCCTCCTTGAGCTCAACATATTTTTCTCCTAATTTTTCTCGAGTGGTCCTAAAATGAATTTAAATGCATCATAGGATATTTTCTGGGAAGCCCTGGATCCATTAAACCGGCCTCTGCTCTTGTACAGTCTACTGAGCTGCCACAGAGTAAGAGGAAGCATTCTCCAGCTCCTATCCGTCTCTGTGCCTCTTATCCTTTATGTAAATACTGCACATTGAATACACATTTGCTCTGATCAGTGTTTATCTTTGTAATGAATCATATGGTCTGGCACTGTGCGCAAGTCTTTTGATGAATTGCAAATCCTTGCAGTTGGAGATTAAGCACCAATAAGATGTTTGAATAAGTGTATCCTGCACTGAGGAGACAGTGTTGCGTGCCTTATCCAGTTATTCTCATTGTGGTTGGTTCAGTTCCAGGTGTTCTCTGTTTGAGCGGCTGTCAGCAGCTCATAGTCGGCTCTTTTTTAAAAACTTGTTTGCAGTGACTAGAAAGACGAAAGCACTTTGTATGGAGTGAAAAAAGGCATGTACACATCATTACAAATCCACAGGTGTTTTATAAAAGAGAAAACAAACAAGGTGAGAGGTGCCAGAACATCTGAACATTGCTCAAATCTGGCAGCCTTTGTAGTCTTCATCTTTATTTTTCCATTTGCTTTCTGACATCTTCCCCTCTATGGATGCCTGCACGACGGATCAACCGCTCATTAACCCGCTCACAAGGTTTCGTAAAAATGGCTATATTTAGTCTGAATCACAAGAATGCCTCTTATTGAATGTGCCTCTTTCTCTTAAAATAATCCATCACCAAATTGAGCAAAGAAAAACAGAGCTAATTCTGTGGGTCGCCAGGCCTCCTCCTCCCCTTCCTGCACTATGAAAGATTCCTTTCACACATGGAGTTTGGCTATAATAAGGAGTACTGCAACACGGGAAAGCCCATATGGTCATGTGTATCATTTTCAATTCACTGAGCAGCTAACAATTCAAAAAATTTGAGTAAAACTTCTAGTTTGTCATGGTTGGGTCAGATTTACCACAGCATCTGCAGGGTTCAGCAACCAGTAGAGCTCCAGTACATTTTACATCCAGTGTTATGGGTTACATTTCAGACTTATTATGGAATCGTGCTTTTAAAAAAAAACATAAAAAATTATAACTCCCCTCGTCTCACAACTGCATTCTTTTACGGAGACCCTCTGTCTGCTTTCAAAGCTTTCAAGTCCAAGGTTAGAAGAACCTGACCTTGAGAGGCAGGAGGTGGAGGAGGAAAGGAGAGTCCCAGCTGAAGAAAGGATGGCGGTCATGCACGCAGCAGAGATATTTATTAAGTTATTCAGGCGATGTCCTTGATTTCAGCACTTCTTCATGCCTTGTTTTTCAAAGGGACTTCAAAAGCCTTTTAAGAACGGAGATGGAGGGAGGAAATCATTTGTTGCACATTCCTCCTGCCTGAAGCACCAGCCAAAGATTTTTTAGTATATTTTGCCAGAAAAACTCAGGAGCTGCTCCAATTATCACAAATGGTCCAAGCTCAAGTTCACGTGGGTCACTTTCAGAGGAGCTGTAATTTTTCTTTCCTTCAAATCACAGCGAGATGATTGATACCTCAGATATATTTTGACGATGAATAAAGAGCAAGTGTGATGCTGGTTAACCTTGCTGAAGAAACCATTGAAGAAAAGAAAAACAGCTACTAAGGTTGCTGATTACTATTAATTCAGTTTGTCCTGTTTTATAGGTGGTTTTGATTGATGTTATTTCTATTTCAACCATAGATAGTTTGCTATTTTCTTTAAATAACTTAAATAAAACACTTCAGCTGGTATCAAGCAAATGAATTAAGTTTATCCAAAAGGACCCCGCCATCACCAAGCCTGAAAACTAAATGCAGTTCACATGAAAAAGGGCTTTATATCGACTACAGACCTCAACTATGTATTTATTGTACAGACAAGAGGATCGTCATCTGGACAAAAAAGTGTTAATAATCCACCAACAACACAGTGCACCCTCTTATGGTCTTTGTATATATGATCTTTCAGGAAATATGTTTCCAGCTTTGACAGAGAAAACACAGCCGGGGTCAAAGTGTTATGACAGTTTGCTTCAGCTAAACCTTTGACA
>JBBDHI010000021.1:10631397-10644531 GCA_037177115.1 Craterocephalus stercusmuscarum
ACAACACAAGCGTTTCCTCTCATTCATGCTACACAGAAACCCACTCTTTTTTTAATCTTATCACCAGTTTGTGTTAAAATACAGATCAACATGTTTTATGCAAATGAAAGCGCACCGGCTACACTCCCTGACCCACAAGCTGTCAGTTCGCGTGTTAAATTGAAGCCTTGGTATCAGTGGTAGGAAAACAGAATGAAGGAAAGAGGGTCTGCACCAACCTTTTTGTTTATCAAATCCCTCCAGAAAGGTTGGCACAGCAGGTTTGCCGTGGTCTTCTTTGCCCTCGCTGCTCATCTTGTGCACGTCACCCTGGTGGGCCTTTTCTGATCGCACCTCTGGGGGCACAGCGGCTGTTGGGGGCTTAGGCTTGCTGGGGCGATCTTCCTCTGTTTTCACGGGGCTCTTGGCCTTTTCTGGAATCAGAGGCTCGGCTGGCATCGCCTCAGTGGTAAAGCGAGGAGCGGTGGTGGTGGGAACCAGCGGAGAGGGAGGGCTGGCTCCATGTTTGGGGCCACTTGCACCCTGCTCTCTCTTTGGGCTTTCTTCAGACGCAGACTCAATGAAGAGATCACTGTCAAGCTCGGCCTCTCTCTCCTCCCTCAGTATGCTGTAGGCTGTGGGTGGAGCAGGGCTGCCCATGAGGCCAAAACCACCCTTGGTAACTGGAGGATTGTCAAACGGGTTGTTAGGCTGGCTGAAAGCTGCCTTGCTTTTAGGGGGTTCGGCAAAGGGGTTGCTCCTAGGTTTGGGAGGCTCTTCGGACACCAGCTCGATCTCTGAGTCTCCGGACTCCGCGCTGCTGCCGTCATGCTCCCTGCTGCCGGCCTTTCTGCCTGGATTGCTTTTGGTAGCTGTCGGCTTTCCCACCTCAGACGTGAACATGTCGTGTGACGGGAATTCCTTCTCTGCTCACAAAAGAAATAGAAAACAAGGAGAAGAAAAGCCGATATCAGTTTAGTCACCTTACAAAAACAAGCTTATTCAGAAATAATTTTGTCCTTAATACATTCCTGTCCCCTAAGATGACGTTGTTGACTCTGTGTGTGATATGAGGACACATCCTGTTCTTTTTTGCAGACACCAGTACTGCCTGCTTTGTTTAGATGGGTGATTGTTCACATCGTGAATGTCAACAGCATGAATATTTGGCTCCGTTTTGAGAATAGCTACAGTCACTTTTTTAAAAGGTAAAGACTAAACAAACCAGGAAGAGCATCATATCTTAAGGAATTAATGTTTAAATTTTTGCAGCTGTGTGAATTTTTCCATAATCTAGATGCTGATATTACAAAATGATGTGATACCATGAGAGATTTTCATTCAAATGACCCGTAACAACTTCACCCTGAGGCGGGTGTCTGCATGTGTTTGCTGTGCTTACGTGTTGGGGAAGCATTGGGAGTGGAGGCAGGGCTTTCATCCTCCGGCTCTGACAGTGTCACGGTGGGAACCCCCTGTAAACCCACGCTGAGGATGTTCTCGCGTTCAGACACACTGACTGGAGGGGGATGCTGCTGCAGATCAGACTTGGAAGCTGGAGGCTGGGACTCCGTCAGAGTAATCTTCACCGGGCTGGCTGTCTGCGGAGTGCCACCCAGGTTCCGATAGGAGCGGTAGTCTGTCAGCTCCTCGTCGGACGGCTCCTCCACATAAGGGAAAGAGTGAGAGCCGAGTGCTGGACCTAGATTCTCCTCTTCCTCCTCCTCTTCATCATCCTCATCTTTTACAGGGTTCTTATCCATGTAGCTACCCAGTAAGTCGTGGACTTTGTCCGCCTTGCTTGGCAGAGCCCCCTGGTGCTGGTCTTGGTGCACTTCCTCGTGGCTGATATCCATGTAGTTGTAGGATTCCGTTTTTTGTGATTTGGGCATGTCATCCATTGGGTTGGAAGCCATTTTGGTGTTGGAGCTGAAGCTGTAGGCGTCACTTGAGAAGTGATCCAAGACGGAGGAGCCAGAGGAGTGGTTAGAAGGCTTCAGGTCATCTGACCGGTAAGAGGCTTCCTGGCCGATGGTGAAACTCTGATTGGAGAGCAGGGAAGTGTACACATCACCATCATCATTCATGGGCTTCCTGAACAGGCCAGACATGGGGTCATCTACAAAAACAGAGAGAGTCAGAGAAAAGTCAGACGACAGATAAGGAAGAATGCGGAGCGCTCTTTGTCACAGTTGAATCAAACCAGCCTGTGCCTGAGCAGTGTGATTAATGAAAACATCCAGCCAGACAAAGCTATGCTTCAGCCTGTGCTGCTGCCAGAGAGAGAGGCTGTGGCACTGGGAGAGCAGCACAGTCGTACTGGGTGTCTGGCTGTGCAGATCAGCGGGCCTGCAGACACAGAGGGTACTTGTACCCAACAGGGGACAATGGAGGATTGTTCAGACACCCCAAAAAAGCCTCAGAGACACAACCAAAGTCTGTTCTGTAGTGCACAACTAAAGTGCTGCCTGTGGTCAGATCTCAGCCCGAAGGCTGGGCGACATCAACCAAATTTTATGTCTTGATATGTTTTTACCTGAATCACAACATACGATGTATATGTCAGTACCATCCTCTTTATATGAAGTAGCCAAAAATATGCTAAATGTACTTTTATTAAAGATCAACAGCACATAGACTAAAATAGCTGACTATAATAAAAGTAGCTGTTTATTAAATGAATGAAAAATACTTTGACCATAAGAAAAAGATACAAATGATACCCTCTTATTCTAAACTGCCTGTGAGAAAGTCTCAATATATTTGAAAGTATTGGCCAGTCCTACTCAGACCTGTAATCACAAATCCTGTATCTTCCCAAACGAAACCATTGTGACAGACATGAAACCAATTCTGCATATAAAATACACCTTCACTAAATTAGAATAGAAACTTATAATGTCATAACAAAATTGTTAGATGTGATTTGACATTGTGTCTTTGATCTGGCTGGGAGCATGTGTTGCTTCAAAACATGTCAACTCTTGTCTTATCTAAAACTCTGCCACTTTTTTTTTGTCCTTTTCCTAATTTCCTACGACAATGATCTATTGGGTTTCTTTGCAGTCAGACATGGTACATGTTCAAAACAGCCAGGGTGTTGTTATGCATTTGCTAGCATGTGACATAAAGCAAAACACCATCAATGGTAAATGGCAAAATGAGGATAAAGCTGCGAAACCAGTCAGAAAAACAGGGTTTTAAAATTAGAAAGTCATGTTGTGCTTTCTTACAACGTCTACTACGTGTGTCGGTGTGAAGGACTGAGCCGAAAAACCCAAGGCACAGGAAGTTTAAGAAATGAATCCATTATAGCAACTTTGAACTGATACAGGAGGTAAACAAAACCAAACCTTAAAATAGGAACCAAACTAAAGAACTAGCTGATCCAACAAACTCACATACAAACTACTGACTGATCAGGCCATTTTGACACAAACAGGGGAAAATAGAAAACAAATCAGTGCTAACAGTAAACCGTAAAGGAAAAAACAACGTAAACAAATGAAATTCTCAACACCAAATAAAGCAAAAAATAAAACAATATAAATACCAAACCCTTCCTACACTTTCCTCAGATCAAATGGAAGAGTCCAAGTAGGCTTCAGCCGGTTTAAGGAGATGCACAGCAGCTGGGCCTTTTTTCCTTAGGCCAATCAACTTCCACACACTATAGAAATAACAATGTAAAAGGAAAATATATTAACTCAAAGTAAACTAAACAAAAAAAAATAGGTAAACTAAATGAGTTAAGTTCATCCTCTCAGTCAACCACCTTAGCAAAATTTTGTGATGAAAATGTGAAATATTTTATTAATATTGTGAGGCATGTATTTATTGTACATTTAACTGAAGCTTAAAAACCAGACCATTGTAAAGTCTGTACTGCTCTTGCTGCCATCACAGTTATTAAACATTTATGGAGCTTTAACGAATGTCCGTGTTAGCCAAACCACGGCAAACTGTTACCGTCACAGAAGCGGGCTTTTTAAGTGGTGTGTTGATGAGAAGTTAGATGCTTTCCCTCTTTTCCTTTGATTTACAGACATAGCATCCATTACTTCAAAAACAAATTTTGTTTTTCAGAATTCAATTCAGTTGAACTTTATTTGTATAGCGCCAGTTCATAATAACGTCATCTCAAGGCGCTTCAGAAGCAACTTCCACTCAAAAAGATTTTTTATTATTTTTTAAATTTTAACATTTTTTGAACTGTATACCCACACAGTGGGAACACTTGCCCATCTTTTCCTTCCTGGATCTAAAGTTCAAAATAAAAATCATTCAAAAAAACAACAGAATTTGCCTTAATGTGCAACTCTACGAAGAAAAAGGGCTTCCCGTGCAAATATGAAAATACAGTGAACGCCAATAATAACAGTACACACAAAGAAACACACCCTACGCAACAAATTATGTTAACATATTCTGTTGTGCTGTTTACAAGTCAGAGTTTATACACCCATGAACTAAGCTCCTCCTGCTCTCCAGCCCTGCTTCTCCAGGGCAGCGGTTGCTGCTATAAATAGGCTGCATCCAGCTGCTGGACTGGATAAAGGGGGAAGAGTTAAAACTGCAGCCTCAGGGTTTGCTCTGGAGAAACAGACTGAGTGACAGAAGACCCAACAGGTCAGGACGTCCCGTCCCTCCTTCTGTTTCCTCTAAAAAGCCCCACCACCCTTCCCTTCTGCTGTCCTTTCAATTGCTGCTTCCTCAGTCATTAACAATACATCATACCGCAGTACTGAGGCGTAAACACTACACACCCAAGCAGGGAAACGAGGGGAGAGATGACAAAACATACAGTACCGTAGAAGGAAATGTAAGACTTTTTAAGCTCCAGGTTCATTTGTGCTAAACAGCCTTACATATCTTCCAGATGAACATCTGAAGTCCTTTCAACAATAAACTGCTGTTGAGCGAAGTTCGCTTCAATAATTTGATATACTGTATATGTAATCCTTTAATATAGCACCATGGTACACATAGGTTCCATCAGTCATCGCCTTGCCAACACAATCATAATCTTAAACTTATCAATTCTCTGCTTGAACAAATGCTGTGCAAACTGCAGAGAAGGGTGATCAGCTTGTAATCCGTATGACCAACATTAGCCTCTCCTCATCAAACTCTTAAATGTTACAACATCCTGAACATACCAGCAGTTGCATAAGGCATCTGCAGCAGTTAGGAGGCTGCATGCATGCCATTAGCTAGCCAGGAGAGCAGCCGCTCTGACAAACTTGCTAGAGATTGAGGGCATTCTGAATCTGCTGATATGACATCGCACCCAGACATCGGAAAAACCCACGAGGCTGAAACAATTGCTTCACTGCACTCGGATGGCGATCGGGCATGACAACAGAGGAATTCTCAGCTCAGTGTGGTCACACAACATATTCCTGCCAGTGAAAGGACGGGGCAGTTGGATAAAAAAATAAAAAAGGTCTTAGTGGATGTGCTGTGGTGGGGGGAGTCCTTTTGTTGTCCTCTGCGCAGCCAGTGCAGCTCTGAAACTAATGGAGGCTGACAATCTGCTATGCCGAGGCATACTTCCTAATTATCAGGAAACTGTCACAAACAGGGAGCACAGTTGATATAAGAGGGTATTTGTTGCAAAAGTAATACAAAAAAGGCTTACTGAGCGGTTTGCAGAGAAGGTCTTTTCACTTTGGACAAACTCAGTGTTGTTATAAAAAATGAGATCAAATGAATAAACTAACATTTATAATAAATAATAGACAGGGGCTTCAAATGTGACTGGGCAGTTTCAATAAGGAATTCTTTTTGCTCCCAAAAAAAGTCTTGATACATGATGTTGCCTCACATCTAACCAGGAGTTCATCTTGGAGACTGAAATGATGTTGCTGGTTCCCACCAAACCCAGACATATTCCAGTGTTTCCTTGTAGCGTCTGCGACTCTCCGGTTCAGTAACAAGTGCATTGTTCCATCTACATCTCTCTGCCGCGATGGTGTTGTCTTTCAGGAGTTGGCTTTCACAGCATGACCTTGTGGAAACCAATCCACTCTTACTGTGCTCTCCTTTCAAAGCCATCTGTGCCTTTGACGGTAAAGAGTACGCATTGTTCAATATTTTAGGGGCACTGATGTTTTTCTATGTAAGATGCACATCGACTGTCTATGTGGAGATTGACCAAAATGTAAAGACCTGGAAACGGAAAATTAATTGGCTATTTTGTACGTGTTACACAATTTTATATTTAGTTGAAAATATATTTAATATAATATGTTTATAATATATTTAATGAAAAATGCAAATATCTAAGCCTACTTGAATGATTGTGAAAATCACAATCAGCATGACGTAGCAATAATTTTTTAGTCAATTATTAATATTGCATGGTGGGATGAGAAGGAAGAAGCAACTTCTCGTCAAACTGAGCATATTTCAAATTCAAGGAGCTATACGCGATATTACGTGCAGCCATTTTAGTTAGCGAAAGCCACTAGTTATTAACTTTGGCATGACGCTCTTTCTCTGCCAATGGGGTTAACTTCCAGATTTTGATCAGCCAGTAAGAGCGTTCCCCTAGGAATCCAGAAGTTCCAGAAGTTAACCCCATTGACAGAAAAAGAGCGTCACGCCAAAGCTAAAAAACAACCGCTATCGCTAACTAAACTAGCCGGACGTAATATCGGGTATAGCTCCTTAAAGTCAGGCTATTTTTGTTAGTGAAAGCGGCTAGTTTTTAGCTTAAGCGTGACGCTCTTTCTATGCCAATGGGGTTAACTTCCGGGACCTTCCGGATTCTGATCAGCCAGTAAGAGCGTTCCCCTTGGGAATCCAGAAGTTCCGAAAGTTAACCCCATTGGCCAGAAAAGAGTGTCATACCTAAGCTAAAGACAAGCCACTTTTGCTAACTAGCCTGACTTAATATCAGGTATAGCTCCTTTAAAAGTGTATCAAATCCTTATCCCATCCGTGAAACATGGTTGTGGTAGTGCCATGGTTCGGTTCCAGTGGTGTAGTCCAGGGTATACGCAGGTATACGGAGTATGCCCACTTATTCTCCAATCAGCATTGGGTATACCCACTTCTAAACCCTTTCTGATGTGCACCCTTTCTTTTTTTTCTGCAAGCCTTATTATCCTTTTTTTCTCTAGTATTGTAAATCCATGACCCAGCCTACTCTGCCTCTAACTGGCTAGTATTAACTGGTTAACTCTGAATTAGGCATGAGGACTGATGAGTCGAGGGCAGACGTGGGTGAACTCACAATTGTACAACTGGCCTTGTTATTGCTGGGGCCCGCATAAACATGAAGTTTTTGTGACTATAGGATCATGAATCAGAAACTATGAGGCAAATCTTACATGTAATGCTGTTATTTGGGCTACTTTTTTATAAATGTGCATAAAAAGGATAGCATACCCACTTTTTTAGGGCGCACTACACCACTGTTCAGTTCAGATTTATGGAACAATGCATTTTGAATTATTCTATTAAATTCTTAAAAAAACATATCGGAACATCTGTCTGAGAACTAAAACATTACAGAACATGGGTGTGACAGCAACCCTTAGCCCACAAGCATGTCAAGTACTGAGGAGGGACCTGAGGGACGTAGTAAATGTAAGAAAAACCCAACATCTCAGGGGTTCAGCTCTTCTGAGTAAATAAAAGAACTAAAATTTCAGATCTGCAGGTTTGAGTTGCTGATTACGTAACACAATAAATCAACAGAAAAAAAAAAACAAAAAAAATCATATTCTATTATCACTTACAAATATGTAATATCAGATCATTTTCAGAGTAAAATGAGTCTGGATTGGATTCTCTTTATCTGCTTTAAGTACTTAAGTAAGCTCATTTTTAGGGTCTGCAAATTCAAGGACAACTGAATTTCTAGTCTGAAGTTCTTGTTTGTCACATCTTAATGGCTCTGGCTTCAAAAGCTTTGATTATGATGTTCTTGTCAATAATACAATGTATTGATTACAATATCTGTGGCGGTGCAATTACATGAATACCAGTAACAAATTTTTCGCTTTTAATGGTAGTAAAGTGGAAAAAGGTAAAGAACACAAAAGCTGCCTTTAAAGGGGTAGAACAAAACTACCAGCAGAGGTCGATAGAAAAGCAGCGACGTTTGCTGCCGGACTCAGGTGCTCGGCTCCATTGATCCAAAACAATAAGCAGCACACACAATTACTGCTTAATACATTGCTGCATTCACTATTCTTTAAAAATTACTGAAGGCCACAGAGGACATGTGCTGTTTGTCAAGCATCCTTTGTCAATGATGACTCAAGTGGAGATAATTTGAATACAAGATAATCTTAAAGTGCAGTACAAGCAGGGCCTTTTATATACTGTATTGATTGTACTTTTCTTGGCTCGGCTAGAACTTCATGGATGAATAGAGGGGGT
The DNA here is from genome assembly GCA_037177115.1 of Craterocephalus stercusmuscarum. Lineage (NCBI taxonomy): Eukaryota > Metazoa > Chordata > Actinopteri > Atheriniformes > Atherinidae > Craterocephalus > Craterocephalus stercusmuscarum. Next base: position 10,639,771 of record JBBDHI010000021.1, read on the forward strand.
GTGGGATTCATACTGAGTGTTTGAAAGCCGTCTGCTTTGGGACGTCGCTGTCAATTAATAAGCATGACTTTGAAATATAAATTCACTTTAATTTCACAGCCAGGAACTTGACATTAAAGAGTGTATAGAGAGGAAGAATCGCGCTCACAGGTCATGATGACCTGCACAAATAATGTAGTGATTTGCACAGGAAGCCCTTTTGCTGCTAGTCAGTCTAATCCCATGAGGAGTTCTGCACTAGTCTGTTCAAGGATTGCTGTGAGACCTGCACGTAAACAAAGCATCATGTTTCAGATGATGGCTTTTAATTGTTTTCTGGCTGTACACGTGAGACTGAAAAAGACATTAGACACAATGATTTATTGATATGATGAGAGCACGGATCAGAGCACATGGACGCAGAGGCCTTGGATCTTTATTGCTGTCAGAAAAAGGAACAACGTTAAAGGTGTCTTCAAAAGAAAGTGCAATTTGCTGTAGTTCCCATTTGAACTATCGGCCTTTTCATCACAACCTTGCCTCTCTTACCATTAAGCCGCCCTCCCCTCTTCTCCCTGCCATGAATTATCGTGCTTCTTTATCATCCTACCTAACCCCCACCCCCCCGGGAATAGGAGCTCTATCTCTCCTGCTAAAGGCACAAATGCATCGTGCTGGCTCATGCAGTCCAGCAGAGTCCACTAAGTGCTTTCTCCATCTAAAAGATATGGACCCAGACAGACATCCGGTGCACCGTCTTATCCCTGTCACTGAGCAGAACAAGATTTGTGCCTAATCCACCAATCAGATGCTGGATTGGGGTGAAGATTTGCCACCACTGATGCACTTTGCCAAAAATAATGAGACTGATAAAATAGACTTATAGAGATTACACAAAAGGAAGGGATGCCAAAAAATGCAACGTCTCCATCTGCGATGTGCGCGCTTTTCTGCCGTATGACAGAGCAAGTGCTGAGGCTACTGGCCATCTGCTAACTCACTGCACATCACACCTGGTCATGACGCAGCACTTTCTTCTGCATCTGTCTCTCCCATCTTCCCCTGTCCCGCCATGTGACTTACACATGAAGAGAAAATGGAATTTAAAACACACTGAACTCCTTCCCGGTGTCTGAGATCCAGTGATCGGTTCTGTCCTGTGGAAATTTAATACAGCTGAAATCAGCACTATCTGGGTCTGAGGGTAGATCATTGTGGTGTACAAGATTTAGGACAAGCATGGATCAATTACCCAGAGGAAATTTCAGACTTTTAAAGGGATACAATTTCACAGATCATTCTGATTAAGAGCAACACTTACTTTCCTGCTTCAGTTAAAAATATAAACATATATATTTACAGTATATTCGATGACTATACTGCTGGAGCTATTTGACAGAGATCAGAGGAGACTATAATATGTCTGCTTGGGATAGAAATGTCCACTCTGCCCGGCTTAATACTGTAGGGATGAGATCTGGAGTGTTCTCACCAAGAACATAAATGACAGAGTGAATTATTTCACTTCTGTGGGCATGACTCGGCTGAGCGGAAGTCTCAGCGATATCAGGCTATTCTGATCTGTTTTAGGAACCAAAACAAAGTCTATGTGTGTTTGTCTACGAACGCCTACACAGTTCCTCCAGCAGAGCGTTGTAACAGCAGAGTACACGCTTTCTTTACTTTTTCAGAGAGAAAAGAAAAACCGGCCAGATTATGAATAGCACTTAATAGAAAATAGATGATTTCGTTCCTGTTTTGGATCAGCAGCAGCAGAAGGGGATGAGGAGCCAAGAGAAGACATTGGACCGGGTCCTTTGTAAAAAAAAAAAAGAAAAAAAAAAGAAGAAGCAAAATCTCATGAATTTTTCAGTGAATTCGTGAATTAAAGTGCAGGGCTCTGGTTTGCACGCCAAGTGAAGAGTGAACCAAGCTACTTCAAGATTAAAAATAGCAGCATGAGCTGTGGTGAACAGGGTGAGGGACTTAGAGCTGAGTACTGTTTTGTTTTCCAAATGATTTAAAGCAATATCATAAACATGCACAAAGGCTCAATCGTGCATCTGATTTTTTACTTTAAGCTTAATGAAACCTTTAAGTCTCCCTCTCTGTTGATATAAAGCGGGATTAAGCTGGCCGCCTTTGAAAGCTACAGGCTTTATCTATTTATCTTGTTTCACCATATGGAACTGCAGGAACATTACAAATTGAAGGCTTCAAAGCAGGAAACGCTGAAAGAAGTTCAACAGGCTGTGTGGTGATGCCAGCGTGGAAAACCAGTGGTCTGCGCTAAATTCCTCTGGTTATGTTATTTTTTTCACATTCAGTATAGCTGTTGCTGCCACAGATTTACAATAAACACGTGAAACTCGCTCTGTGCGGCTTGTTTGTGTGTGTTTGTGTGTCCAACCCCAGAAGTTTTGACTCGCCGCGCGGACAGATAAGCAGGCCGTCTGTCGTAATCTGTGACAAATGGACCGCGTCTCGCGCGCTGTTAAAACAGATGCGTTACGTCCTTTAATATTTACCATAACGAGGCATGATGTGATATAAATAAAATAAGGTGGCAAATGATGCCTTTAAGTAGAGATAAGCGCGAGTTTTACCTGTAGATGCAGTTTCCATAGCAACGGGAGGCCTTTTCCCGTCGTCCTGGAAAGGATGATCCAGGTCGCCCGCCGCCTCGCCGCCTCTCGGCTTAAATTCCTCACGAAACTCTTCGAACCGGGTCGCCGTGCTCCCAAACAGGCCGTTCCTCCCATAGTCATCCCCAAACCACTTCCCCTCTGAACCTAGCTCCTCACCGGGCTGAGCAGACATGCTTGTTCCCGCTGTCGGACAGACGACACAGTAGCTGCTCGGTTTCTGCTTGTTTACCGTACAGCGGAGCGGCGAAAAGCGGCACCGTTGCGATGGATGACAGAGAGAAAAAAACACCCAACCGAGCAGCTCCTGGCTGGCTTCTGTGAGTGGAGCGTGGGGTTTGTAGGCGCCACGGATGAGGCGGTGCGGTCGGTTTGGGAACAGGAGAGGAGTGAGGTTGATTGTTTTAGTTCAGTGATCCAACACTGACGTCATGGAGTCCGCGAGACTCTGTTGGCACTTTATTTCAGAAAATATGAAAGAGATCCTCGACTAATAAACCTGGTTTGATATTTTCTTATTCCTAATTAATAGGATAATAATTACAGATTAAAAAAAAAATCTATTGATGCGTGGCTACAATAACAGCTCAATAATCGCATAGGTTACATTGCTGTAAACAAGAGTTTGGCTAATGTAAAAAAACAAAAACTCATGAATAAAACTCAGCTATTCTTGGGTAACAGCGTATGGATTTATAGATAGTTGTGGACTATATTTGGTCCAGTTTTGAATGAAAATGTCTTACTGTCTGGCGCCCTCGTGTGGCAGCTCAAAGTACTAACATGACTTCAATAGTTTTAATCTTGCTCCATAGCAACCAGACGTTCACGCATGGATACAAACTGATGGTAAACATTGTTCAACTCAGACAGACCGGCTTGGATAACTTTGTTCCTATGTAAGATTGACATCAGCATATGAAATAATTTGTTTTTGCATTAGCATGTCCGTCGTTTAAATTACTTTTTACAGTGTGCAAAACGCTAGATTTATATGGGCACCATAATATGGGAATGGCTAACATTAGCATCAATGTGAGGTGGTTTCCCTCTGGTCGTTTCACAGGCAGGCTAAACCAAGCTTCAGATGTGTCATAACTTTTGCTTGACATAGTTTTGTTTTTGTTTTGTTTTTTAAGAAAGAAAAAAGGAAGGATTTATTTATTATATGCGGTTATTTTATCTTGTTGAAGAGCTATGCTACTAAATGACAAACAGAAGGACCGCAGTGAGGAGGAAGTGGTCAAGAAACTGGTAAGTAACCCCTTTCCAAAAGAAAAAAATATTTATAAATATAGACTACAATAATGGGAACATCATATAAAACCCTGTGTTTAGATACAAGTAACAGAAAGACAATATAAAAAATAGTAAAAGTAATTTTCAGTGTCACTACCATAACTTTATACTGTTTAAGTTAGAAATTCATCATATGAATTTAGAAGGTAAAAGTTATCTGTCTTGTAATTTTGTCTTTTTTTTTCTTTTTTTATTGTTTTCTTTTATTCTGACTGATTACTTTTTTCTTTCTTCTCTCATAGTGCCTGGTTAATGGAGTATCCTATGAAAACATTGCACAAGTAGGAAGCAACGTTAAGTCACTGGAGATCTTCTTCTCTGGTTTCCCCTACATGGTTGGGCTTTCCTTCTTTCCACAGCTCTGCCAGCTTACTATAGTAGATCAGGATATTAAACACATTGAAGGACTCTCGGGCTGTCCTCTGCTCCAGGAGCTCTGGATAGTCCAGTGCCATCTCACAGTGAGTTTGTCTCAAATATTCTATGTCTAAATCAGCACGTTACCCTGTTGTGATCTAATGATGTAATCATACCCGATGTTTATCCGTCATTTCTGTTAGTGGTATGTTACATCATGAAAGATAACCTGTGTAATATTTTCTTTTCTGTAGGAAATATCTGGACTACAAAACTGTCAACAGCTGGAGAAATTGTACCTTTATGATAATCAGATTGGTGAAATAAAGAATCTAGAGTTGCAGATCAACCTAGAAGTTCTGTGGCTCAGTAATAACTGCATAAAGAAGATACAGGTCTAAACAATAATCTATCTATCTATCTATCTATCTATCTATCTATCTATCTATCTATCTATCTATCTATCTATCTATCTATCTAT
>JBBDHI010000021.1:10647338-10665893 GCA_037177115.1 Craterocephalus stercusmuscarum
TTTTTTTTCAATAATTCTTATTTATGTCTTTTTTAGCCTATTCTATTAACCCAAGTCTTTCTTCTTTAGTCTGCAGTAGTGAAAAAAATGATGTACTACAACATGCGCATACACACTGCTCAGAGGAACCTCTCAGAGACTCGATTAAGTCTGATAGAGAGGAAGAAAATTCTATTGCAGTTACCCGAAGACTGCATCAGGACCCTCAGTCATGCCCTCAAAAATGTAAGTACAATCAATTGAGTGCTTTGAAATTTACTGGCTCTCCATAGAGAGCTGTTTCTCAGCATAGTTAAGAGAGATTTTTGCTTTGGATACATTCCCAGCTTGAACGTGAGCTCTCCATGGTGCCAGTTGGTTGCAAGAAGTCTGGTTGTTTACCGGAGGACGAACCAGGAGAAAAACCTTGTCCTGACGACCGTCTGACAGACAGAAGTGACTCAGCCGCTGACATTTGTTGGGATCCTGCCACAGAGCATAAAATACTTCTTAAGATTGAAGCGCTGAAGGAAAGACTGAAATTATGGACCAGAAGAATGGATGAGTTTGTTTACCTTACATTTATTTATGAACAGAATAACAAATGTCTACAAATAGCAGCAAATCTGCTGAGATGCATATCAGTGTAAAAATGAATGATTCATTTTTTTTTATTCAGGATTGAAGCTTGGTTCGAGCGAGAATTGGCCCTAGCTACAAAAAAGATAGAATATGCGGTGCAGTTCCTGTTGATGGAGCTCGAAAGTGTTGGAAATATCCGTTTGGAAGAGGGATGCTCCACAGACCCATGGTACTTATTTAGTATTATCAACTGCATCATCAGTTATCTTGTAAATTTGCATAGAGGACACTGAAACACAGTTTTTTTTTATCTTACCTACAGGTTTGGATCTTGTTGTGACCTCCTGCTTTCCCGCTTCAGCCCTTCAGACTACAAGAGTCATAACATCACCAACATTAAAATAAATCAAGTTTTCCGCATCCATAACAGTGCTTTGAGGCTTCGCTTTGAGGACAAGCTGCATAGCCTGCTTGCCAATGAAGAATCGGTCACTTGCTCACAGTAAGACCTGCAAAGAAAGAAGGCTGTTGGATATCTTTACAAATATAAGCTTAACAGTGTGACAATCTATAAAACAACTGTTTTGTGTAGGAATTACAGACGTCGACTAGAGTACTTATTCTACATAGCTGACCCTGAAAAATGTGACAAAGAGGAGACTTTTTGCATCATAGAGGAAGGTTTCAAAACAACACAGCAACAAAAGGTGAGCGTGCTGCTACAAAGAGTCCCCTTCACATCACTTGCTTGTATAGCCCGGATTTATTGCACTAACATTTTAGAGCAAGATAAAGATAATCAGTCAGCTACTCTATACCTGTAGACAATGCAGTGATTTCTACTGATCATGTGTATTTCTTTTAGCAGAATTCAATTAGTATTAAAAGGAAGGAATAGGTATGCATATGTAACATTTGAAATTCAAAGCATGCTGACTTTTACAATACAAACTGTTTTGATAAGGCCTTGGGAAGAGAAGATGCTGTACCTTTATCCAATAGCTTAGGAGTAACTGAACAGCCCAGAATCGAGAATGTGCTGCGGCAGGCTAACCAAGGTGATTCCACGGAAAGCACAGATACAGTCCCTTTCAGGCATGGTGAGTTGCTTTTATTCATATTCTTATTTATCAATCATTCTATTAAGTTTGATTCAGGAGTCAAGGTTTTAGATTTGAAAAAAGTCCAATTATATGAATAAATAAAGTTTAGAATAAAATGAAACTGTACCGCTTATTCCAATTCATGGTCATGGGGAAGCTGGAGCCTATTAACAGGCGGGGGTGTACACCATGGAGGTCACCAGTCCGTTGCAGGGCCAACACATAATCCACTCACACTGCTAGGGAGAATCTAGTGGAACTGTTTAACCTAACATGCATGTCTTTTGACGGTGGGAGAAATCTGGAGGGAACCTACAGGGAAAACATGCAAACTCGATACCTTTTGTCTGAACCTACCCCCAGACCAGATCCAACCAAGATCAATTGCATGTATAAAATGCTTCTCCAGTAATCTACCAGCCAGGGTTGAAAAGTTTTATACTGTCTTGACAATCGTCAACAGAGATGAAAAACAACTGTGGACAGATGCAAATCTTGTCTGACCCCATTATTAGATGGGCCTTTTTTGTCTAAAAAGCTTGTTTTTATTTGTAGGTCATGTTATTGTTTCCAAAGTGTTTGTGAGTAACAGCATGCCTGTCCGTGACGGAGTACTGACGGACATCAGCAGCTATCCCAAAGTTTTCTCTGTGTACCAAAACATGGATGCCAAGCGCAGATCTGCAACAAGTGATGGTATCCAATGAATGAAAATGCATAACATTTTTGTTTGAAGCTGTACAGATTTTTGCATCTTGGTGTTTTTAATTCAGATAAATCCTGCTCAACCAAAACACATGAGGGACCTGAGTGCAACACCCGTCGAAGGCAGTGGTTTGTGTTTGATCATGAACTTATCCTGCCAGAGTACATTGTATATTTTGAGTACATAACTCAGGTAAGTATTGCATTTTCTCTGCACTGTTTAGTAAATCTGATATGCCACATGCTAATATGCCTGCTAGTTGTGGTTTATATAGCTAATCTGTGGTATTTGATAAGAAAAACAAAAAATAATTATTTTTAAAAACAGAAAGTAATAATAGTGTGCACTCTCGGTAATTGCTGATATTTTAATGTACTCTTTGTAGGACAAACAGTGTGCACCGAGGAGCCATAGCGCAGGTGAAGATACAACTCCTTCCAGTGATATTATCCTGGACAGAGCAACCCTCAACATGGAGCCTGTGCTGAAACCGCAGCCCAGACTCTTGAGCTTGGATGATAAAATTTTGCTAAAAGCAGCCAGAGCCAATGTCCTCAGTCAGATCACTGTAAGTCTTCTGTTGTGTTTCAAGCGTTTGATTTTCAGATACTCAAAGTGACTTTTTATTGATGTATTGAATCTGCAGGTGCTTAACTTACATGGCAATAGTCTGAGAAAAATCAAAGAGATTTCCAGCCTCACAGCTCTCAGACATCTCACCATCAGCTTCAATGAGTTCACATGCCTTGATGACATTTCTCACATGGTAAATGGGATGCTATGAAATTATATTAACATATAGTCTGTTTTAGATCATACCAAGCAATTTGTTAACAGCACTTGGGTGGTAAAGTGGAAAACATTTTGGACCATAATACAAAGGGGAATCGTAAAAGGTGTTATCTCTGTTTTCAGCCTAACCTGGAGTTTTTGGATGCCAGCTTTAACCAGCTAGTGACTCTGGAAGGGCTGCGCGGATTGGGGCAGCTCAAACAGCTCAATGTGTGCTGGAACAAACTGACCAAAGCCAGAGAGGATGTAGCTGTGCTGAGGAAACACACACCTGCTTTGCTAAAACTCGACACTCGTTACAATCCTTGGAGCAGGGTATGTGCTGTGGTTAAAAATTAATATAAAGCAAGCCTATAAGCAGGCCTCAGCAGAACTAATACTGTATATCTATATTACACGCTCAGCACATGCATGGTGTCAATTCTGCAGTCCTGCATAAGTAGACAGAAATTTGAGATGTAAAGCACATGCAAGCATGAATGTTTTCTAGAGCTGGGTATCACTCCTAACTTCCTGAATCAATTTGATTCAAAAATTTATTCGATTTTGATTAATTTCTATTCGATTCAATATCGATTCATTTTCAGATATTCATGTCACATCAATATTTCTTGAATATTAGACATTCACAGATGGCAATTTTCTGAAATGCTGATGCAGCCTTTCAACAGTATGTATTTGATATACATTTAATATTCATGTTTTCATTAAAAAATGCCCAGAAGCACTGGCGTGTCACATGCATAACTGTAACATTCATTTGTGAAAATAGCCAATTTTGCAATTTAAACAGAATACAGTGTTAACAGAAACACTACAGTAAAGAAGAATGGCCAAATAAAAATCAAACTTTCTTTAAAAAAAAAATTTATCTTGGCACTTTATGAATCGATTATGGATTTTTAAATCTTAAATCGATGAATCGATTTTTTAAACCCAGCCCTAATGTTTTCCCCTCCTTTCAGCCAGAGACAGTGAGAATAACCATACTAGGCCGTCTTACAACCCTCACACACCTGGATGATGTGTTGATAACCGAGGAAGAGGCTGCTGAAGCAGTTCAGATGGCTTCTGCATCCAAAATTAACCAGGTTAACTCACTCGTTTTTATTGATATGTCGCTTTCAAAACAACACAGTTGACTAAAGTCCTTTATACAAACATAAGAGCAAGTTTAAGATTTTCAAATATTTCTTCTTGGGTTATACACTGATATATTTAAGATTTATTCCTTTGGGCTGATATGAGTCATTTTCATCTAATCAGAGGAAACATTAATTGATAGAACCCAGAGACCACAAGCAGTTGGGTTACTGAAACAGATTGTGGACACTACATGCAGGGAACTCTCCTGACGCATTCTCGTACCAACTGTGAGCGTCCCCGCAGTCTCAGTCTGCTGTCAACAACCCAGCTCTTGTATTGTTGGAGTCCAGCACCCTGGGGATCCGTCAGAGAACTGGAGCCAGACTGGACCTCAAAGGTAGGCTTGTGGACTTCTAATTAACAAAGTGATTGAGATAATGCATTTGCAAGAATGCCACTTTATGCCTGTCACAATATGAATACAATCCATGTAATCTTCCCTAGTTTTTACATTATTTCATTTGTTTGAGACCGTACTGTTTTCAACAGATCACCGCCCTGAATCTTGACCAACAAAGAATTTCAAAGCTGATCAACCTAAATAAGCTGGAAAACCTTCGATGGGCCTCCTTTAATGATAATGACATCTCTAAAGTGGAAGGTTTTGATGGCTGCTTGAAACTGGAAGAGCTCTCCCTAAACAACAACAGCATCAGCTCACTCAACGGTGGGTCACACTCAGCATTACAGTACAATAAAAAATCTTAAATCATAACTTATCTTTTCCATAACACAGTAATTATCTGAGCTTGTCTTTGTTTTGTGTTAATATTTAGGCCTAACAAGACTAAATAACCTGAAAAAACTGAGTATAGATGGGAATCACCTATCCAGCCTAGATCCCTCTGTTTTTGACCAGTTACCCAACCTTACGTTCCTGTCCATGGAGAACAACTGCATCACCTCTCTGCATGGCATCCAGAGACTTCAATCTCTTCTTGAACTTTACATCGGAGGCAATCAGATTTCTACATCAAGAGACATTTACTATCTCAAAGTGAGGAGACTAGGTTTGACATTTCCCACCACTGTTATTGTTTTTGAGCTAAAATATTCCCTTTTATCTAAATAGGGAGTGACAAATCTTATCATTCTGGATCTCTATGGGAATCCTTTAGTGCAGAAACTGGAAAACTACCGAATATATGTGGTTTTCCATCTGCCTTCCCTTAAAGCTCTGGATGGAATTGCAGTGGTATGTGCCAAAACAGGCAACCAGCTTAACTTCTCAGATATAACTGCACTTTCATATTTGCTGCTCTTTTCATGTTTTTTTTCTCCAGGAAGTAAGTGAGTGTGAAAGTGCAAAGAATATGTTTAGGGGAAGACTAACCACTGATACAGTTGCAGAAGAGCTTGGCCACTCAGACTTCACAGAAATCACCTACCTAACCCTTCAGTCGTGCTCCATCAGGTAACAACCTGGTTGATAAAGCATAAAGACAACATATGGTTGATAAAGACAACATTATGTAATTAAAATACTGTTTATAATTATGTTATAACTTCCAAGGGGGATTAAAAGGGCATTTTATTCATTTAATTTTATGATTTATACTGATGATAAATAAAGTTATTATAAAACTCGGCATTGAAAATTCCACCTTCCATCCCAGGATGGTTGATCTATCTCCAGCAGACCTCTTCTGTAATCTGCGCAGTGTCAACTTAGACCACAACAATCTCACCTCCTTCTCAGGTCTCATCCACCTGCCCAACATCAAGGTACAAATCCCAGTGTTTCATGCCAACAGATTGTCTGGACATGAGCCTTCGACAAATTAATTATTCACACTGTCTTTTCTGCAGGCTCTGTGTCTGAACTACAACCACATTGAGTCCATTTTGCCCCGGCATAAGACTCATGCTCATTTGACAAACAGACAGATTCTCTACAGCAAAGTCCACTCCAGTGGGTACGGCCAACAGAACACATCCAAAGCCAATAGGTAATATTAGTCATTCAGTAAAAGGAGAGCTTATCATTCAAATGAGTCCTGCTTAAAATTATATCCTCTACCAAGGTGTGGAGGTTATGCGTTTGGTGGTGTTTGTCTGCCTGTCTATCTGTCAGCAACATAACTCAAAAAGTAATGGAGATGTTTTGAATCATTTTTGGGAAATCTCAGAAGAAGGATAAGGAGCAAATGATTAGATTTTGGGAATATCCACATCATTGTCTGGGGCCAGGATTTTTATAAAGGATTCTTTACTATTGGAAGATACGGATAATGTTGCCACTGTTTTACAGCACCCAACTTGACAGATAACTGGTAAAAAAAAAAAAAAATCTACACCAACAAATCACAATGTTGATGATGTTGATATTCTGGATTTGGTAATCCAGAGGGTTCATAATATAAGGTGTGCAGGGTGGGTGCTTGTAGTTATTTATATTTCTGTTGAAAATGTATTTTATGGAGGGTGACCATTAGAGGGCAGCACTGACCAGCCATTCTATGACACGTCTTTTGACTTGCCAGATTTTACATAAATGTATTTAAAAACATCAAGAAATTGTTAAAATTCTTTTTAAACACAAGTTGATATTTTTATTTAAAATGTTCATCTCTGATATTAAGTAAAGATATAAATGACCTAATTATTTCTTTTTTTGGTAGAAATCAGGCAGAGCTCTGACAGGCATCTTTTTGTTTGGCCAGGGCGAGATTGTGATGAGCCTGTCTGCACCTGTGAAGGCCGACCAGTTAAATACAGCAGCAGGAGGGAGAAAAGATGTGGGTTAAGCCACAAAGGTTACTAACTGTTTTTCTCTGACTGTGTTTAAGGGATACTGGACCCACTGGCAGCCTGGAACCACTGATGGGAAGCCTGGAGGTGCTTCATTTGAGTTACAATGGCATCTCCAATATGACCAATCTGCAGCTCAGCAGGCTCACCAATCTTAAAGCACTCTTCCTCCAAGGTATGTACGGTTCACGTACCACCCCTCCCACTCAAAGCCAACAGAAAATGAAGTATAAAGCCTGTGAAAAGGGGATCACTAAAAGAGCAAAGTCTCCCATGGACCTAAGGCCAGGTGGGATGAGACTTGAAGAAAAGAATGACTGACTTTCTTTTCAACAGCCTTTGATAGCTCTGTTGGGGTGATTTTCCCTACAAAGCCAACATTATTATTATTTTCTTAGAAAACCTTTATAAACTCTCTCGGTCATTTCAGTACTTTTACATCAGGAGGAAGAATTACAAGAAATATCAGACAAATGTTTATACAGCATAAAAACGCTGCCTTAGTGTGTGTGCAATTCATTTTAGTTTTTCAAGATTATTGTCAGAGATGTCTTTCTTTTGTTTTTTACATTTTTGTCTCTTTCCAGGCAATGAGATAAGCCAAGTAGATGGCTTGGAGGGGCTTCACCAGCTCAGAGAGCTTGTGTTAGACAGAAACCGGATTAAATCTCTGGCCAAGAACTCTTTCACTTCCCAGAGCGTCTTATTAGAACTGCACCTTGCAGAAAACAGGATACGAGAGCTAAATAATCTTGATCCTCTGAGTGATCTCCGCAAACTCTTCCTGGACAGGAACAAGCTCCAGGTATTCTGATTTTTGTGTGTGTTAATATTGACATTTTTAAGCAAATGCTCATTAAATCAAAGTGTCTGAAAGAGCCAGCACAGACGTTCTCTGAGGTTATTAGGAAGGTCACGTTCATCCTTTGTGGCAGTTTTTGATTTATTCCCAACTTTTACTGATTGGTTCATATGTGTCAGATGTTTAAGAATGTTTTTCATTCAGCGTGCAGCAGCATTACTTTTCCCCTGCATTTGCAAAGTAAGACATGAAGTATAGTAATCATGAGCGATTACCACCCACTGTGCCATGCAAGGGGTAGTATTAAGCAGAATCAAGTTTGATTGAAGGTCATGGCTGTGTGTATGAAAAAAGAGGGGAACAATCAGGGCAACGTGTAATCAGCTTCTCAGTCTGCATCTCCTCACCCAGGGCGAGTGATTTGCACTTTTGTTGCCAGTTCCTTCTTCCCTTCACTACCTTAATGTTTTCACGCATTCAATTAGGACATAAAATACAGCAATCATCCCAGAGCATCGGCCCTAACAGTGGGGGCGTCTTTGAATCACAGCCAAGTCCGAGCATAAAGCTGGGAATGAGAGAAAACTCCCCTATGCCCTGTTGCGTGCCCAAACTCTCTCATGAGATTAATGCAAGCTCACACATGTAATCTCTCCCATCAGCTGCCTCCATCCTCCCTACTCCAAAATTCTGAAAGGTTCTGCCCTGATGCATATGTCTCTATTATCAACACATAACAGGCTACAACCAGTGGAGAGGAATAGCTATGTGAGGGGGGCAGTGAATGAGTGAGAACTTAGAATAATATGTTACTTGTTTTTTTTTTTACAGGACATCTCAGAGCTGGACAAATTAGATGTTCTCCCCTCTCTGACGGAGCTCTCTGTGGTTGGTAATCCTGTAAGTATTACTGGGTTTTAGTTTGTCCATTAAACCCAATTAGGTCTTGTGACCTAGTAAAGATTATAATCTGATTTTTATTGATTTATTTTTTCCCACTATGATACACTTTCACTGTGTTGTGAGTCCACTAGCTGCCAGGACAGTTTGAGCTGTTTGGCTCACAAATGAATGATCAAAGGCATACTTATAAGCTCAGTTTCTCAATTGCAATATCCAGAACTCTAAATTAAGTGATTACATGACCGGTCGCCTGCTGCTACTCAAACTGGCATCAGAGATAAGTTTGATGACCAAATGGCAGGGTACTATTGCCACTGTTACATCACCCATCTGGAGCCCTTGGATCAAGTCTGAGCTGAGTCTACAGCCCAGGGCCTCTCTGTTGTCCACAGGGTAATGCTCAGCTGTGGTAGCTTCTCCCCCCATCTCTTCCCATGGGACAGAGTATTAATTCTGCCAGGGACAAGAGGCCAACAGCCACCCTGGAGACAATATTTCCTGCTGTTGCTCGCATGAAATAGTTCCTCTTCTATGTTTACTAGCCAAAATAGGTCTTCTGTTTTCCAATGAACACCCTTTATCACGCACTCCTAACTTACTCATAGCAGCAGTGCCCTGCAGGAACATCATGCATTCCTGCTGCTGGACAGGATGGGTTTATACCCCGGCCAGAGGGTTCCATCGGTTGGGAAGGGACCTATCTGCTAATGTCAGCTGGGTCACTTGTAAAGCTGATGGGAACGCGATAGCAATGCTGGCACCCACATAGTCTCATATGTATTCCAGATGTCACCAGCCATGGTTTCAACTGGGCCCCAGTTTATGAATTTGAGTTGGAATCAGAGTGGTTTGTAACCAGTATGTTTAGTCAAACTTGTGAACGTTTTATTTTCTTCCCTTTTTTGTCCTTTTCAGGTTTCCCGAAATTCTCTCCATAGACCATCAGTTGTACTCCGTTTGTCCCCGTTGCAGGTCCTTGATGGAGTTGTGGTCACTCTGGAGGAACGAACCAGGGCAGAACTCCTCACTGCAGACTCATTTGTATGAGCTACAGAAATTATTCATACATCAGTAACTTAAAAAACGTCAATCTTGGGGATCATCATATAATTCCAATATTTCTAAACACTGTTTCAGTAACCCAGCCTACCTGTCCACTCACAAAGCCATAATATGAAATTTCCACTATGTCCTGATATATAGTAAGGATGGTAAGGACACAGCAAAAACTTAAAGTTTTAGTTTTATAAAATCTTATGGTACATCACAGGAAAAGTCTATTTGAGTCATGACTAAATGAAAAGACGAACAGACATTGCTTATACTAAACTGAAAGAAATAAATGTCAACAACCAAACCAAAGCCAACAAAAAAAAAGAAGAAAGCCTGGATCAAACTCTTTCATTTCAGTATGACTGATTTAATGTTCATGTAATGAGAGAGCAGGGCGGTAATGCTCCTGCAGCTCCGAATTAAAAGCAATCTAAGCCTGCTAGCATCATCCTGCTGATTAGATGAAATGTGCCCGGCCGATAATGCACCAGTGGATTTGCCCCGTATTAGCCAGGTCAACACGACCCCCTCTGCTTGTTAATCGTAGATATGGAAATGTCAGAGCGGAGATCCTGGGTTTTCTCATTAAAAACACAAACCTCCCCCTTGTGACTACTATGACCACTAACTCTGTTGTCACTCTTAATCTATGAATGCAACTGCTGTTGCTTGACTTTGAACATTGTTACTGATGAATAGTAATTACTATTGCCCTATAAGATGCTTATATATGTAGAACAACTAGCAATCTAATCAACCATCCCATGCCAAATGTGAGGGTGAAGTAGAGATACTGTGTTAACTGTGGTTGATATGAGAGGACAGAGAGAAAACAAACAAAAAAACAGTGATTAGAGTACTGATGCAAGTGTTAGGTCAAAGATTTTGAGGTGATCCTGAAGGCACTCTAGAGATCATTTTCACTGATTATTTGAACATCTGCTATGTTCTCTAAAGTTTTTTTTAAATATGCTGCTTATGCCCTTTGTTTAATGTTTTAATTTCAAAGGAAAGGTGTCAGCATCCTGCAGCATCTCCCCCTACCGCTGAAAACAACCTTCCTGGATTGCTATCCATCTTGCCTCATAACACCGCTCTGAGAGGAATGAGTATAAGTGGGGGGCTACAAAACTTTATGCATCGGCACAGTACCCCTCCCAGTCATCCAGGTCAGAAGCATTGTACACAAATGTGGCATATTTTACTTGTGGCATATCTTATGTTTTAAAGATGAAAGTGCTTTAGATGGGCTTGTTCAGCTGGTTCTGGTTCTGCTACAGTTTATGTCGCAGTATTTCATCAGTTAACTGCTGTCGGCGCTTCTACCTATGACTCCTTTTCTTTTCTGCATTTTCTCCAAATCAGACAAGAAGCACAAATACAGTAATGTTGGTCAAAGCAGCCAAATTGACAGTAACTTGAGACACAGTCGAAGCAAAGGAAGCAACCTCCAAACAACCTATTCCAAACAAGTATATGACAGCAGGTTGTTAAAGACAAGATTTTTATCCAAATTATTATGATTCTCTCAATGTTTCAAAAGGCATAAAAAGTATAAATCTGCAAGGTGATGTTTTGTTTACTATTATTATTTTCCAGATTCCCTCATGGTGGCAATCCTCCCCTGTAGCAGCTGGAAGAGGTTCAGTGGTCAGAACAAGGTCCAAATATGAAAAATGCACAGCAGCCATGTTTTGTGGTATCCACTGTGTTTTTACATGTGGGACATACATTTTTGCAAGCTTGACTTAATGAGATCAATGTCAATTGAAGAAGCTGAAATGAATGAACCAGAGTTTAATTGCTTTTTTTTGTCAAACTCTGTCAACCTTTCAGAATTTAATTTGAAAGGTTTTCTTTTGCTGAGCTCAGTATTAGTAGATTAAACTAAAACTGATTTTAATGCAAACTAAATTAGGCTGCCTGACGCAAAGCATGTAGTGCATTCCTCTCCAAAGCATTTATAATGACTGTGACTTCATTTTCTCTCCACATATGGAGATCGCTAACCATGGTAATCTGAGGATGAGAGGTATTGGTGTCATTTCAACTCCTATCCCCGCCTTTGCCCCATGCAAGCCAAAAAAAAACATCCACAGATGTGAGAGGGTGTGAGGCTGGCATGTTGCATCCATTGGGTCAAATGCATCCCCAACAAGTGGATAATCCAGCTTTAACACACCTCTCTGTGGACAATAATCTGCATTCGCTCAGATAAAGATGTAATCTTGAATAAGGTCCAAATGGATTTTAGAGATTGACGGTTTCATCATGTTAGCCTCTTTTTGAAAAGCCCACATCAGTTTTGTCCCACCAGCAAAACTTGAGTGTTGTATCTGGAAATCAACTATATATTGACTAATATAATCCGCCCTGTTTTCCTGTTGCCTTGTCATTTTGTCCTTTAGTTAATAATAAGGAAAATTTAAAAAGAGAAAATTTAAAAGAGAAAAATCTGAATTAATGATGTGTTCTGTGTTACATATTGCTTTTTCATTGTAAGATTATTAAACTGATGATTTTAATCCAAAAGCATTATAAACTGGACATTCATCCCCTTCTAACAAACAAAGCCTTAATATTAGACAGCTTTATTCACTTTTACTGTGCAAGTATATGCTTGTGGCTTTTCTATTTAAACTCCTTCATCAAACAGTCTTACAGAAAACAGAAAGAATCATGTGAGGAGTTACTTTTGAGAAAAAAAATGCTGTTTGACCTTAACTGTAAATGCAACAGCAGACACTGCAACAACAATGCTGAATCCGCTGATAATGGCATTAACGTGACCACTAGGTGTCCTTAGAGTTCCATTTAGACTGCCAATCAGGCCCAAATAAATATTTTTCTTACTCTGTAGATAGTAATTCATCAGTTGGATGAAGGTTATGTGTACTTCATTTTTGTGTCCCCTGTCAGTGCTCAACATCTGAGGCAACAGCCAGCTCTGCACTGCAAAAGTGAAAAGCTCTTCCCAAACAAGCTCCTCTAATGCATGTACTTAACATCACTTAATTTGTGTTAATTCCCAGCATTAAGCGGGGCTAATGACTTCGCAAGTGAGTGCACTGCCATTACCTTCCTCTGTCTGACATCAAATGGCAGCTGATGGACTCTGGACACAGATTTGGGGGCTCAGTGTGAGTGCTCTAATGCATTAGGTATTGCAGGGGATAATTACACATTGCAAATTTGTGTACAGTATGTTCACCAAAGATGTTATAAATATAACAATTTTCTAATTCTGTTGCGGATGCTGTGAGCTTATAGCGAACATACCACTTTACGCAGTGTGTTGCATATCTGCATATCTGTCAGTATTTCTAACATTAAAATAACATTAGCATAAAAAATGTGAATAATTCATCACCTTTGAGTGAACCCAGATGCACTGCTCTCAGTGTCTCCCTCCCTCTTCTTGCTCCTCCACGTGAGCAGACCACATGGTTTGTAGCTGGTTTAATGGGATGGAATGTGACAGGTTATGTTTTCATCAGCCTGATGTGGAGCGTGGTTCTGGCAGGAGGCACCGACAGAGAGAAGGAGAGGCAGTGAAAGAAGAAGAGAGGGGGAAGTGAGTCGGTCTCCCCAGTTGTAATCTAGATTCATAATTAGAAATGTTTGTGCTTGTTGTGAATCAGTTATAGATGATGCCCCCCTCCTCTGGTAGAATCCTCAACACACACACACACACACTCAGAAACACATGCTCTGTATGGGTCCATTACTGCTGGTCCACTAACTCCCTACATTTGCTGTGTCTGTGCATTCAGAGCACCATTAGCCCAAGCCTCTGTGAATAATTGCTGAATGGAGCATGTTTTCACTGCGATCTGCTCAGGTTCCAATTTTAGGGGAGAATAAGAGGCCCGACGACATTGATTGATGTGTCATGCCTAAGTTAACGCTGCATTGTGCAATGTTTATCCAAGTGTTGTTTGTGTAATCAGCAACTCCACAATTTTTGCACACTCACCAGCTTGTATTAACATGAGAAGGGCTTTAACAGAGGCCACATTTTTTTATTATAATTTTTTGAATCAAGATTGTAAAAAGGAACTGTTTGGCTGCTAATGACGCCTCTCTGTAAGTCATCAGCAGAATCTAAATTGTTTTGTCTTCAAAGGGTGCATATTATGTTCCAAGCTCATTTTTAACCTCACAAACACATCTTGTCTTGTCATATTGCTTCTTTCAAAGGCTGTCATTGAATTATTGCTGTTACTTGTCATTTTCCTGTAATTTGTTTCCTGTGGAATAAAGAGTGAATGGAGACTGACAATTAGGATGAAAAGGAAAATGCTTCTATTTTGTGTAGACATTCTGGATGAGAGCAAACCTAGCAGAAGCATTAAATCTTAACCGCTTCTTATTTCTGGACTTGTGTGTCATTTATCGCATTATTGAACTTGTGTGTCATTAACCACATTATTTCAATCACACACAGCATATTGCTTGTTTGAGAAAGCAAAAAAACAAGTTAAAAGAAAGACCAAACAACAGACAAATGGCCAATTTTCTTGCAAATTTAACAAAAATCAATTTTTCACTCCCTTTAAACAGTCAGCTTCAAGGCAATTTGGAATCAGTCTTTTATATTTCATGAGATTTGCATTATTTCTTTTTTATGGACTTAAGTGTTGGTAATGTTTTTAAATAAGTGGTAGTATGGGAAGATTACATTGTGTGATACACACTGTCTTGACTGACAAGCTGCTCTGTTGTTGTGGTTTAGTGTCCTACACAGAAAAGAAATAGCTTTTTTTTTAAAAGATTACAAGGAAGCACAACCTCCTGCCCACTCTTATTCTCCAAGCCCCATTGAACAACAACAATTTAATCTTATTTGCCCACATTGTTAGCTTTCTTTTTGTTGATATGGTGGCCTTCAGAACATGACTACTCCAACATCATGAGCTTCCTTCTTGCAGTCCTTTTTTTGAGGTAAATAGTTATTTTGAATAGGCACACGGCCAAAATAACTTTAATTCTATTGCAATAATAAAGTACTCATAGGATTTTTTTTTCTGTCTCTATCAAGAACATGATAAGGATTTGAAATGTAGTATTAATATTCTTAATCCTCCATTGGTTTTTCGGTTCAGCAAAGCGCATTAAGGGTTTAGATAGATACTGGCAAGTGCCATAATGAATAACTATTAATAGGATAAAAAAATTGGATATGACATTGGACATAATAAGGAATGAGGAGAATATTGTCATTGTTTCAAGAAGAGCTGTTCTTTGTATTTGATTCCGACTCACAGACTGTTTATTACAGCGCAAACATCCTATGACATGAAGCTGGCGAGTACTGCTATATCAGCTGTGCCAATCATTAACCTAAAATGACACATTTATGCCACATGAATATGACTGCCTCGCATTTCAATATGATGTACGGTTAATGTGCAACAAGTGTTTCATTGTTGTATGTGAAATTCCAGTTTGAAGCTTATTCTGTATTTCCACAACACCAAACAATTAATCTTCTCATGAAACCGTGTTAGCTTTTGTGAAATACATGACAAACATCGACTCACAACGTTCCGCTTTATGTGTTGGATGGGCATGACCCGAGCCGTAGATTTATCCAAGGCACTAGTCATGACATATGTGAAGGGCGGGGTTATACGGGTTGAACCAATCAGATCACTTGCTTCCTTGTCCTCTTTATTCTGATTGGTCACCATCTAACTGTGTATCATGCCAGCGTCTCCTACCTTTTTTAGTGGTTAGCTAACGGCTAATGTTGATGCAGACAATCCCCACTTGTTTCTTGGTAAACTCTCGAAACGTAACCAAAAACAGCATAAAGCGTACCTGCTATTAGGTATTCCATTGGTCACGGTAAGTTAGTCTCCCATGGTTGCCAACCCGCTATTACTTACCTGTTGTGAAAAACAAGCTAGCGGATAGTTAAACTGGTTTGCTCTCTCGGTTAGCTAACAACAGTAGAGCTAGCAATGGTAAAAAGGCATGAATAGTCTTCAGGAAATTGTTTCATTCATTAATTGAATTGTTTGGTTATTGGAGGGAATCTTTTTCAGCTATTTCACTGTTGGCAGGTGTGTTTACTTTAACGCATCAACCAGCCACTGTTGATGTGTTGTGTTCTCCTGGCAACTCAGTAGCTGTTGCTCATGAGCATCCTATTTTGCTAAACATGAATGCATATAGATACATGGTACAAGCTATTTCTTTAAAAAGTATCAGTAGTTTTACCCTGAAGCACTGTATGTTTGTCCTCTAGATGAATTACTTTACATATGGCTTGTTTAGTGTGACAATTAAAGTAGGCGACATTTTCTTGAACTGCTAGGGATGCTCAACTCAACATAG
This sequence comes from Craterocephalus stercusmuscarum, assembly GCA_037177115.1. Taxonomy (NCBI): domain Eukaryota; kingdom Metazoa; phylum Chordata; class Actinopteri; order Atheriniformes; family Atherinidae; genus Craterocephalus; species Craterocephalus stercusmuscarum. The sequence goes on from JBBDHI010000021.1 coordinate 10,663,498, forward strand.
GCAACAGAAATTATGAGAATAAACTGCTTAATTGTCGTACTGGTATTACTGGTATGAGACAACGACAGAAATTAACGAGAAGGTGTGGAAACATACGGACTAAGAAATTATTATTTTACAGTATGCTTTTTGTCAACTTGTTTCCTGAGCCTGATCAAAATATATATGGGCCTTAAAATTTATGCAGACTCTACTTAAATGTGTGTGTAATCACATCCAAATTGCAGCAATGGTTATAAAATGCATCAGTAGGGAAAATTTAAGCAATTTAAGATAAAACCTTCATAATAATATTTAGGTAGTGACTGAGCTCTAAAACCTCTGGACATCACCATAGAGTTTTCTTTCATAATGCTTTGCCATGCCTTTATAGCTGCCCCCTCAGTTTTTAGTTTCTCCATCTTACTGCCTTTACTTTCATCTTAAATTAGTCAAGATCATTTCAGTCAGGTTCAGCATATGTAAACTCATTCATCCCTCTCAGAATATTCCACTTTTTTATCTTTTACTAGTTGCCTTTTCAGTGTAGTTGGTCCTACTGAAATGCACTGTAGGTGATGTTTCCTTTACCTTAGCTCTGAGAAAAAAATGCCTCAATGGATACTATGTTCAACTGAATTTATTCATAAAACATAACATAAAACAGTTTGTTAGTTACAGTGGTAAAGCAATCCTTCCATTATTCCTTAATCTCTTCAACATTGTTCACCTCACTCCACTTCTTTTCACTTTTCACCCTTAAACCTTTAAATAAATTTAGATTCAAGTAGGCTCAAACTGAAATTTTCACTTTAGGCCCACATTCATTTTGTTAAAAAAACTATTTTTTTCTGTAAACGGCTGAAACAACAAAACTGTCACTGTTTATTTATTTTCAGACCACCTATACTGTACCTGTAAACATAATGTAGTACTGATGCTTCATTGCCTAATTGACGGCGTTCTTTGTTACAGAATCCTTGACTGTGTCTGACATGATGAATGGAAACCCTCCTTCGGGTGTGTGGAGATGACCTGCCACCCTTTCGGGAATGGTCAGAATGGGGCCAGATGTGCCCCTTCTTAATGAGTACAAGCAGGAGTTCTTCTGGAAGCGTTTCCCCCAGACAGTGTTGGGAGGACCACGCTTCAAGTTGGGCTACTGTGCCCCACCATATGTATATGTTAATCAAGCAGTTTTGTTCCTGACACCATGGCTTTTTGGTGGCATTGGCACCCTGCTCTGCCAGCTGCAACTGCTTCAAGAACTTTACGCTGCTATACTCTCTGGCTTGCTCATGTTTTTAGCTGCAGCGAGTGTCCAGGCCCTGGCACTGTATGCTGCACGGAGGAGTGGCACAGTGGAGAGACTTGGTGCACCCAACATCCTGGTTGATGAAGAGGAAGTGGAATTTACCCACTGTGTGAGCCCAGAGACAGTTAGATTCATTGCTCCAGGGAAACGGTTTGGGCTCAATGTGGTGCTGCATACAGTACTAGCTGGAGTTCTCTGTGGCTTCGGGACATGGTATGTGTTCCTGGGCAGATTGACTGCTCTCTATGGCAGCATTGGTGTCTCCCTGGTGGTGTTTGTCCTTAGCTGGGTGGCTCTGTGTATAGCTGAGTATTCCCTGGTTGTAAATACTGCCACAGAGACGGCCACTTTCCAGGCACAGGACACATATGAGATCACCCCTCTCAGCCGGCCCCTCTACATTTTTATCTTCATTGCTGTGGACTTGGCTAATAGGTGAGCAACAACAAACTATGAATGTTTCTAAAGAAATCTTTGTGTTTTTTGTCATATTCATGTCAATACTCTGCTGTTATTTAGGTTCTCAGACCCTATCCCTGAGCTCCAGCTGGCCAGTCAGACTCTCCATGTACTGTTCCTCTTCCTGCCCCTGCTGTGGGCAATAGGTATACTACCTCCCTTGGATGCCCTGCTTTTCTGGGGCATGGAGCAGGTTCTTGTGTTTGGCTTAGGAGGCTCGCCTATGTCTAGCAACCTCAGGTACACATTGAAATCGTTAATCATCACTGGGATTACACTAATTTTGAATTACTCATAGTTGTATATAGTAAACCAATTAATTAACTTTTTTTGGCATGTAATTTCTCTATCTGTATGCTTGTTGAATATTGACATTATAGTAATTTGTTAAGGTAAAAGTTATACTCTCCTTAACTAGAACTGTAAAAGGTTTTCGGTGTTAATGTTTGTGTGTTTGTTTTTCTAAACTTCATTCCAAGTCATACTTTTACAAATGTGTAAAGTCACAAACTACAAAAGTAATACCGTTCTTATTTACATTTTAACACATATTTGTAGGGATGCTTCGATCATACTTTTAGCCACCGATACCGATACCGATCACCCTTGAGTGCCGATCACTACCGATCACCGATACCGATCA
>JBBDHI010000021.1:10700348-10712640 GCA_037177115.1 Craterocephalus stercusmuscarum
AAGAGCATTCAAAGCCAGATCAAATGTGCGAGTTGCAAGGAGTCCTCATGGTTATAAAGCATCTTTTATCCCGTTTGCTTTACTTAAAGCTCTCCTCGTCGCAACACAAGCCACAGCACGTTTGCTGCTATAGTGTAGGAACTGTGGGCTAATAATTTTCAAATTTCAAGAAATTAATTTCTCCTCAGTTAGTAAATCTGTAATTAACACACATGGTAGATGTATTTCTTCAAGAGAAATTATTTTATTTTTCTGCTTTTTGTCTTGCATTATCTAAATTTATGTATGTATATATCTCTGACCTAATTTTTTCGAGGAATAAATCATTTTGCTTGATCTAGTTTTTTTGCCATTGGCAAAATATGATTCTTACCTGTCCTAATGGTTAGATTGATGCTTTTTTTGGGGCAAACATTTCTGTCATAATTTTTTAGGAGTTCCATTTATGTAATACAGAGTAATCATGTACTCAATTATTAACAAAATGACAATCTTATATCTTCCACCACTTTTAAATTTATGGGGGGTGGCTTATAAATTTTTAGGAAAAAAACATTAAAATGAGGGAGAGAGAGAGAGAGAGAGAGAAATTCCAACTTATATAGCTGCTTTCTATAATTTTGTGGCAAAAATGCCAAAGATCGCTTTGATAGTCTGAAAGGGAACTTCAGAGTAACCCTGCTAAAGATGAAATTTGTAAAAAAAATAAATAAATAAATAAAAAGAGGAAAAGAAAAGGAAAAAATGATAAATTAAGCTGAATTGATTATTTAATTTCTAATTAGTTGGCTTTGAAGGTACTCTGTGGTGTTTCTCACTCCACGAGCACATACAGAATAATTAATGTGCTGGAGAATTTCATACAATATGGAACTTTCATGGCTGACTGTAGATGGCACTAGCGGGAATATCTACAGGTGGTGTCAGGGTAGCTTAGCTTCAGGAGTATTCCTGAACTGCAAAAGGGTTGAATGGTCACATCTAAAGGCATGCATGAAAGAGAAGCAAAAAGGGATCCACGGAGTGTTTATAGTCCATGTTGATCCATGATCCATGTTTCTTGTAGTGTGTGATAAATTAATTGGCCTTAGAGGAGGAAAAAAGCAGCTTTCAAAGAAATTTTGATTGTTGATCATTCAACTTACACAGCCTGAATGTCATCAGTAAATATGGTGAAGTGATAGTGGACACATTCCCTCAACACAAATAGCCAATTTGAATCAAAGTGAAAACCTTTGGTTTGTAAACACAAAAATGTTTTTGCACCACAGTCCTTGCCCTTGTATTTGTTCTGTATGTGCATCACGTTCACTTCAAGTCAACTTATTCACTGGGTTTGAGCAAAGGAAAGTTTTAAACGTAAATATCCTTTTTTCTCTTTTGTTTAGTTTCTTTAGTTGGGATTTATTTCATAATGCTCTACATAGCTTGTATTTAAATGCACTAAATGTCTCTTAAACATTTGTAAGCATCCAGCTGCTCACTGCAAAGCTGGAAGGTATTGATGGCCCTAAAAGCAGTTGTTGCTTGTTTTGTTTTTTTTGTATATTCCAACCCAAAAGAAAGTTAAAAAGGGGGCAAACACGTTTCCTTCTATGTTGAAGCAGTTTAAAAATGAAAAAAATGAAAAAAAAGCAGTAATGAATTAATGATGTGACCATTCAGTGATGCTGGTTGATTCCCCATTTTTTATATAATGCTCATTCCACAAAATATTAAAAGTAGAAATTAGCTTTGTAATATTCAAAATTAGCTCGAACTGGATTGTTTCAAATATTGACGGTGGATTTAATGTGATTTGTCCACATGTGGGTGTTTCATAGAAGCTATGTAAAAAATAGCATTACATCCTCGTTAGCCCCTTCTCAACTGAACAACAAACTGATCCTTTGCATATGTGTAGTTTTTCAAGAACACAAATACCTCACAATATCCATAGGAAGTGTTTATTTTAAGTAGTTGACGAGAGCTATCTCTCGAAGTTCCTCCCTACAACCTATATTTTAACACTGATATATTAAAAGGAGATAATATTATTCTCCTGTTCAGTGTTTGACTAAAATGATTCTAATAAAACAAGAAGTGCTTCAGGAAGCTAGAGAAAATGACAACTTATTTTAGTAACTAGGAACACTATTTACTGTAGCTTTGTCCTTTAAGGGTGACCCGTCACCTGTAAGAATACCCTCCGACATTCACCTGAGTTATTTGTCACCTACTTGTCCACTTGTGTTACACTCATTTAGTTAAAATCTGTAATTATATTGAGAGTTCAGGGTTGTCGAAATGTGAGTTGTGTGAGGAGAACACCGATCAGCCACAACTTTAAAGCCACCTGCCTGATGATGTAGGTGTCCCCCTTGTGGAGACTGGGCCTGAGGCCATTGGATCCTTTGGGTCTGTGTTGGGATCTGGGAAGTTTTGAGGAAAAGTCAGCAGCTGATCCTGAGCAGGTTTTGTTTGTTTGTTTGTTTTTTAAAGAGGGGCATTGTTCTGCATCAGGGAGAGCTGTTGATTGTGGAAAATGTGCTTGGTCTTCAGTATGTTTATGTGTGTGGTACAGTAGCATCCACATGAATGTCAGGACCCAACATTTCACCCCCCAGATACAAACAAAACATGTCATTGTAATTGTGTGATTAAGGATATCCGCTTCACCTGTTTGTGGTTTTATTGTTGTAGTTGATCGGTGTCAGCGTGACTAAACGGCAGTAGTCATATGCACTGATCTTCTGTTTAATCAGCTTTTTTTTTTCTTTCAGAATAATTATTGTAGAAAAAGAAAAAAAGAATATAGAGCTATTAACAGAGTTACCTTTGGTTGCCTGGAATGCATCCTGTATATTCTTGTACGGAGGACTACCTAGCAGAAGTTAGAGATTTAAAATGCTTGCGCCCTCGTGTACATATTGATGTACCTCAGTTGTGGCGTTACTGTGTGACCCTTAGCAGTGGTGGTTTATTCGTCCCCTTACAGGGTGACCCGAGCCTCACTTTGCTGACCTTCTTCAGCTCATGAATAAGCTCACCGATTTGCCTTACCCGATCTCATGTTGCCCCCTAAAGTACTTACCCAACAAAACACTATGAGGATGAGTAATGCTGCTGACAGTGCGCTCTCGCAGACTGAAATCTTTGTTTATTTTAAGGTACTTAGGCTATCAACAGTGACTTTGTCCTGGTTATCACAAGGTACAACTTCTCCCCATTTCACCGTATTTAATCCCGATCTTGAAGCTTATTTGATTTCCACTGCAGATGATGTCAGATGTTTAACAAATCCAAGTGTTTTAACATGGTAACCTTGTAAGCATTCAAAATGTGCATACATACATTAATGTCTGCTCTATTTATGATTACATTCAAGAATAGCTTTAGAGTGCTGTAGTTAAGTATTGTCAATGTTGATTCAAATGCATCTCAGAGGCCTCTGTGAGTGATTTTACAAAGTTCAATAACTGTATATTTTGTATTATGTTCTAGCTCCAAAGGAATGGCAGAAAAAAAAGAAATGTAAAAAAAAAAGAAAGCTTTGTTCCCTGAACTAAATTGTAATTTTTGTGTTGTCGATTGAACAAATTGCATTCCTTGCTTGTGAATAGATGCATTTTTCTCCCTGCTCCTTAAATTTTCTCCTTCTTTCCTTCCTTTCTTTCATTTTTTAGCCATTGAAGTTTGAATAAAATTTCTAGTTTGCAGAATGTATTACTAAATAAATGGGTTGTCATCTTGTACCTCTCATTTTATCATTTTTTTCTGCTACTTGCCAAGTGAAACTTTCTGTGACTGCGACGGGTAAAATAGTTTTACAAGCAAAACCCTATTATGTTACTACAGCCATTAAAAGCTTAATGAAAGATCAGAAATGGCCCTCTTGGAGATGGAAAACGAGTCTTATATTTAAATATGAACTTGCTTTGCTGCACAAGTGAAAGAGGACGGGAAAGGAAGAAGGCATGATCGTCATAGTTGTGTTTGGGGCTCTGCAAACAGTTTCTCACCCAGATGTTGGAGTATTTGAGGAGTCCATAATTCCTCCTCAACAGCTGTACATGTTAAATGACCTTCAGATGTCGCGTTTAATAAAATCTGATGCTAAGCTCTGACATTATGCTATATTTTCAGTCCCCACATCAACTTTGTGCTTCAATTTGTAAATAATCTTGAATAAGTCTGTTTTGAACATGCATTTAGCCCCATGATCCCTAAATAGTAACCTGGTTTTAGTATCAGAGCTGTTTGTCTGCCTTGTTTTGTTTTTTTGCCTGTGTGTGGTGAGTGCATGTAAGGGGCTCCAGCTCTGAAGGGGTCAGGGCAGTCTACGGCCACTGGGATTAAGAAGCAAGGGAGGGATTACTTTAAATGTCAACATAATGTCACGAGCTGTGCCAGAGGGTCAAACGTTCAAATGCTGCTCAGTGGCGAGCAGTTAATGGATCAGGTGCTATTTGTATTGTTGTGGCTCCTGTGATGAATTGACAAATACATTTTTAAAAAAGCAATTTTTAGGTTATGATTTTGCACAGCAATCAAAGATCCTGACGCAAGACTCAGCACTTGTTATACATTATAACGATGTTTTTCATTTTAAATATGTAACGCTCATATTTTATTTGCTTTGACTCCATCTTAATATTTGAGGGCTAACAGATGCTGCAGATTTGTTCAGTATCTGAACTAATAGATGTACTGTAAATACAAAAGCAGAAAGCTAGCCAGAGGGGGGCAGTGTTAATGTCTGAGTGATAAGAAACACCAGCAGTTTCTTATTACTGTGACAAGAAGCTCCCAGAAGGTTAATTTAATTAAAAGTGGATGTATATTACAGCTTTTAGTTTCATGAAAGGCAAACTGCTTCATAATGCTTGACTTATAACGTAGCCCTCATGTCCTCATTAAACCAACAGAATCACTCAACCCATTTTTATTTCACATTTATCTAAAGGATGTTGCTAATCTTTTAGCTTGCATTCTTAAATTTATCATAGGCTACGCTTAGTAGGTAAACCTTGTTTTTAAAGTATGTACATTTCTCTCTGAGGCATTTGAACGTTAAAACTGCACTAAATCTGACTCATTAGGTCTTGGGCCACCTGTGCACTTATAATGAATCACTCTGCCCTCATATTGCTGCACATCAAAAAAGAGGCCGTGTCGGCAGAGGCCATCATCAAATGGAGCCGGCTCGTCATCTGCCTGCCATTGTTGAGCGCATGTCATGCTCTGCTTCTCATGGCGGAAAAACCCATTTGAGCTTGACTAATAGAGCCGTGCAGACGCAGCAGAAAGAGGTGGGGGCGGCAGGGCACTCTGCTTACTCTGTGGATGGTCTCAACACTGAGGTCACTGAGCTCAGTATTTGTTAATTTGCTCCAGAGTGCACGAGGAGCCAGATTTGCTGTTTTTTCTCTTTTTTTTTCTTCCTCTCTCTCTTCCGTATCCCAAATCAAAAACGTGGAAAAAAAAATTTTTTGCACAGAAAAGTGATGTGATTGATGGGTGTTTTGTGGTCAAGACATCTCTAGATCCCGATCAGATCCAACATTTCCTGTTCGAAGCTGCTGCTGCTGCTTCTCCCTCACCCGCCATGCTTCCCGTCTCCATTTCCTCTTTCTTTGAGTGCTCTTGTTGCCCGAGGTCAGTTTGTCACAGAGAGCACAAGCTTTTCTCACTTGGACGCAGCGATGCCATGATTGGTGTGTACAAACAATCATATCAAGCAGGGATGACATACCCTCCTCCTCCACCTCCCCCCTCCTCTACAGACATGGAATATGCTGCTCTGCTACTGTCTCTTGCACTGGTTGGGAGTGAGTGTCCCCCCACATGAGATGGGTTACACAAGCTGCTGCCCTGGGAATCTCGGTCCAGCTCATTATCCTGCACCCCTGAGACACAGCTCATTGAAAATTAGGACATCAAATGATGCAGGCTCGTTAAAGAGCCACAGATTCGCTCATTACCATCAGCACCTTTGCTTGTTAGAGCCTGTATCAGCGTTTGCTCACACCACCATGTTACATGCTGTCATTCCTCTGCACTGACTGGAAGATTTAGGATTAATGTCAGTTTTAGCCAGCGGGTCAGCGCTGCTGAGGTCCAGATATGGGACTGATTGATCAGTGGTGGCGGGAATCTGTGGAAGTTGTTGACAGCTGCCCACTATGCCCGCCACTCGATTCCATATTTCATTGTGTGGAAAGGAGGGGAAAAAAAAGTGTCTCAGAATAACTCTTGTCTGGCAAGTGGCCGACTAGCTGTTTGTCTCAGCTACAGGGGCCTGACAAAATAATAAAAGCATCTTTCAATACATCTTTCTTTTAAAAAACAAACAAACAAAAAACTCGATTATTTTCAAGGTAATCTCTTTGTACTTTTCTATTTTATTGAAAATTTAAGTACCCTTTTTACTACAGAAGTCTGTGTTAAATGGTCACCGCACCACTAAGATCTCTGTTATCTTCGTGGAGTCATTTTTAAGAGATGAGAGAGTGCCTGTGTTAGTTATCCATCAATTCAGGCACAAAAAAATGAGGATACACATGCCCAGCCCCCAACATGCTGTTGGTGGCGGTTGCACACCAACAAAGGCCATGAAGAGGAAGACTGCTCATTCAACACATTTGTTAAGCCTGAGGGATAAGGACAGTGTATTTTGGTGAGTATAATCGACAAAAACACATGAAACTTTCTTAATTTGCGGTAAGTGTGGCTGAATAAAGTCTTCTTTTGCTCTGTTCATCGCTCTTGTGTCATTGCAGTTTCTTTGTGGAAAATGGTATCCTGCACTTTTCTCTCCTTGAGTTTGACTTTGATCATTCTTTGTCCTTCTTTCACTTCTCTTTGTGACATCAGGGAACCTGTATGCGTGTTTTTCTTGTGTTTCTCCTCTCTTCGTGATTTATGCCGCAGGATTTATCAAGATATACTGCAAGATATGGGGAGTGGGATGATTTGCAGAAAAGTATAGCCGGTGTCAGAAACTGATGCAAACAAATTTGTATTTTCCTGATGGTGCAGACTCTTGATGAGCTAAATATGAGATACCTATATATTTGCTGTCTTCTTTATTAGTTCATGACTATACATCCAACATTTAGCTTTTGTTGTGACATTAAATGACAGACCTGTATGCTCATCAGGTTGCTGTACCATGAGAATATACATAGTGTTTGTGACCTCTGTGGGCCCTCAACCATGAATGGGTTAAAAACACACACATAAACAAACCCCATGATCTTGTAAGGTATTTGTCTATTTTTTTCATGCTGATCTTTGTCATCTCCTCTGCATGCTGTCTGACCTCTGATAGCATGCAGCCAGTGGGTGAATGAGTCATTTGTCTTGCATGATTTCTCTTTATTTCATCTCCATCTGCACACTTCATCTCATCTTCATCCTGCTCTTCTTCCCGCCCCCTAGGACCCAGACATCCTCTTCTTCCGTGGATTCAGCTAAAACAAGCACTAATCACAGGATGAAAAAGCATTATTCTATTTGTCCAATTCTATGTTCAAGTACTTGCATCATTAATAGAATGTGGTATTTTCGTCTGATATGCCAAACTATCCAACATTTCATCACGTAAACGTTATCCATTTTAAGATGAGTCCATCAAAACCTGTTTTGAAAATCATATTTTCCAAAAAGTTCCTTTATTACTAATTTGATTTACACGGATTCATCTGAACATGTTCATACAAAGTAATGATTGAAGAGGAGATTGAGTGAAGTGGTGCAGCCAAATGGTCATATGAGGGGGGCAGTATTAAAGATTGTTGTTGCGTAAAGTGTTAAAAACATATCACTCGGTGTAAAAAAAACCAGACACAATTTAAACATTTTTTCCTGTATTAAATTATAGATTCATTCTGATTTTCAGACTAAAGGAACATTTCAACCGTTTTCTAAAAGGAAACGTTAAAATGTGTTTTATGGGGGCTTCAGGATATAAGACAGAACAGTGAAAGGAGCCTTGGCCTTCGATATACGCAGGCTAGCTATATACTGTGAGCCTCAGAAATCTGTTTAATAAGTTAATAATCATGTCTAGTTTGGGAATTATGTAAAGAAATTAAAAACAAAAAACGTGAATGCACTTTTGACATGTGATATTGCACTTCAGTGGAATTTGCACATATAGATTTCACTTTAAATTTAAAATCTGGTTTTATTATTTTATTCCAACACGCTCCATGTGAAGTTTATTTTAAAACTAATAAATGATCTTAAATGTGAGGATGCTTTGAGGCTTCAAGCCTATGATGCAAATACACTGCCTAACCAAAAGAAAAGTCACCACCAAAAAGGAAGGTCATTTCATTTAATAAATCATTTGACTGTTTTTATGTATTTATTTTTACCCAGATCTTGTATTAATGATGGGAGAATCCAAACATTACGCAAAGCCTTCTTCAGCACATCTCAAAGATTCTCAGTAGGGTTCAGGTCTGGACTGTGTGGCGATCGGTCCATGTGTGAACATGACGTCTTGTGCTCCCTGAACCACTCTTTTACAGTTTGAGCCTGATCCTGGTGCTCTCATTCTTTGGGCACATAATGTTGCTGAACCTAGACCTGACCAACTAAACCAATCCCACATCGTAGACGGCCCCCAGGCTTGCACAGTACAAGTTGTCATGATCCCAGCCAGCATGTCGCTGTGGGGCCCACAAGTGTTAAATATGAGATATGTGGATACTGAGTTGGCATATGTGGACTTGAACTGGGCTAATTTTGCAGGTCCTGTGTTGTTTCAGTTACATGGGCCCCATATGTAAAGCCCATGTGGGACAAACCCCATAAGGGATCTAAGTGTTTGAGCAAGGGCATAAACAAAGTAAATTTAAACATGTTCCCCCTCACCCAGTTGGGTCCCAGCTGAAAACCAGTTAGGGCCAACTAGAAACAGATATGCACAAACACAGGTGAGGCCACTGTGGAAAGTGTGAACTAACCCTTGTGGATCCCACATGGACCTGCTGTCTGGGAGGGATGCTTCTCTTCATCTGCCTCTCTTCTTACCCTCGCATCACTCTGGAACGGGGTAAATCTGGACTCATCAGACCACATGGCCTTCTCCCATTGATCCAGAGTCCAACCTTTATGCTCCCTGGCAAATTGAAGCCTTTTTCTCCAGTTAGCCTCACTGACGGATGTTCTCCTTTTTCTCTCTCTTGTACACGATCCTCCAAGGTTGCAATGTTTTAAAAAGTTCTTTACCCAATTTTAGTTGTTTCTGCATCTCCTTGGACATTTTATCTACTTAATGCCTTTTCCATGACCATGAGAGAATTGTTAGTCATGGATGTTTATTAAATAAGAACCTACTCATGGCATCGGTTGGGGTATAATAGCTTGTCGCCTGCTAAGATATAATTACCCATGTTGTAAGTGGATAGTACCTATTTGCTTAGTTAAATCCAGGTGACAACTTTTTTTGGTTATGCAGTGTATAATTGATGCAAGTGGAATAGATATGGATTAGTTGTTCCTGGTCCATTGCCCATCTCCGTGGTGCTTTTCTAATTTACATACCTCGCCACATGACTTTTAATTGAACTGTCTGTGGTAAATAATGGTGCTATGATAAGCTGCTAGTTTCAATGCTGAATCTTTCTCTGTTGAGGTAGCAGGTATGCTGTTACTGCTGCAGGACCACAGAGCCTATAATCCATACAGGCCTTTTCCATCAGCACTTAAAGTGTTAAACTGTAAACCTCCAAGCCATGTTTCTGCCCCAAGGGATTGATAAGATCAATTCTTATATCTGAGTCACATAAAACCTTTGTGTGAAATAAAAGCTAAAATTGTAACTCCTTTGTAATTGTTTTATTATAAAGGCATGAACAGCTGTATACATACATATATATATATATGAAGTTGTAAGCGCCTCAAGTCTCTTTGCCATTAACTGCCTCTGTATCTCTTCTTTATTTTACCATAAGAAGGATCATCCATCCTTCACATTTAACACATTGATCTCTTCATACTAAACAATGAAAAACTAAAAAGTGGAAAGGTCAGACACTGGGCAGTTCTGCTGCAACTCTTCAGTTTTCTGTAAGTGTTTTTACTGTTTCACACACCAACTGAAAAATGTGACTCAATGCCAGCCATTGAGATTGCTTTTGATTACTTGATTTCGTATAAGTCCCATTTCTATAGCTATTAATTGCAGTTGGCACATATAGTAACCAATTTAAACACAGTTTCTTTGGGATTCTGTAATACAATGATACAAATACCAAACTAAATTGTCACAGCATCTAGTTTGGACTTGACTTTGGCCAAAAGAAAGCAGCAATTCATACTAATCCTTTTTTTTCTTTCTCCTTTTTTGTAACAAGGGATAGAAAATAGCAATTCATTGCATACCAAGAAGACCATAATGATTCTTTAGTGAGGCCAGACTTGAGTCAAGTCTTTGATACAAGAAAATGAAAAATTCTCTTTGGAGTGCGAGGACAGGGTGAATGCTACAAGCCACACTAAGAAAATAAATAATTATAAAAAACCTTAACAGCCCATATAGTTTTCTTTGTCCAAATGTTTTTATTACTATGGTGTCTCTGAATTGTGTCACATCACAGTCGTAGCTTTGCTCTACTTTTAAGTTACTTTCAACTTTAAAATAACATGCTACTGGTACTGGAAAAATATTGTGGATTCTTCAAATATGGAAAACTTTGATCTATTGATTTCTTACAAAAGCAAAAAAAACAATATATTTTCAAAAATAAAAAGATTCCATTTCAAAGTGTTAATTCTGTGCCATCAGACAAATAAAGAAAAGCATTTTATTTGCGTACTGGGACTTTTTCTCGCAGGAATAATCCAACGTTACATGCGGCTGTGTAGCCCAAGTGATTCATTCGAACACATAGCAACAATGGGGCTTTAAATTCTTTTGTAAACGATAACACATTCATTGTGCATCATCCGCAGCTAAGAGAAATGGTTCTTCCAGTATATTTCTATCTTTTTAATGAATGCTCCTGGAAACAAGCCTAAATTATACATTTGTGAATGAAAGGCTTTAGGAGACTATAGACAGAGTGACTTCCAGGGTTCTTCTTGGGAGGGTTCATGTGGGTTCACTTGGGAAAATTCAACACCATTCAGCCACAAAGCACAAACACTCCTTTTTCTCTCTGCAGCAGAGGCAGCAGCAGTCATTAAGGCATCTTATGACTTGCCTGGCCTAAATGGGAATTATTTTGTCCTTGATGATTGCACTAATTTGGTCTCAAGCTCTTTTGCTGTTTTTGTGAAAAGGGTTCCCCTCTATTCAGCACTATCTATGTGGGTAAACTATTTTGGGCCTGTGGAGTTGTACAAAGACATTTGTTGTTGCTCTGTCAGAGACTTGTACACAAACACAATTCATCAACAGGTGTGGGAGGATATATTTTTTTCTGCAGAAGGATGTTCCTTTCAGAGTGTGTGGGGTAAGTGTACACGAACAAAAGTCACTGGTTGTGGCCATTCAGCCTGCGGGAGGATTTCCTCGTGCTGCAGAGGAAAGAAGAGAGGAACACAACCAGTTCTGCAGAAGAATTTCTACAGCTGAATTATTTCCAATTCTTTACAATTGAAAAGCCTATATTAACAATGATTAGCAAAGCCTTAAGTCAGTTATAGGAGTAGTAGTTTGAATTTAGTCCTATTTAATATTCAGCTTTAGATTCTGTTTTTATGTAAGAAACCTGCAAATGAAGAAAGAGTCCATTTTGACTTTTCTGAACAGCACTTAGACTATTGTAAGCAGCTTCTTAAAGAACATCGAACTTGTCTTTTACAAAGAACAGTGGTTTCAAAGGATAAAAAGGTGGAGGAACTGCATATACACTGATAACCATTCACGTAAAATCTTAAAATGTACTTTGAGGAAAGAATAAAGTCGCTGCTTTGTCTTGCTGGTGTGACTTGAATTGGATGGAAGATAATTGGGCAGATGCAGGCATATTAGAGGTATGTTGACTTGTAATGGTTTTCCTTTAATCTCTTTGATACCTTTCATTTGAGTCTTGGGATGCTTGGCCTTGCCATCAGCAATATTTTATATATTTTTCCACATCATGCTTCAATCCAGTTGAAGGATGTTTTATGTAAAACATGCTTTTTGTGCCCTGGAAAGACATTTAATCAAGATTAACCTTGGTATTTTAGTAGCCAATGGTCTAGCTTTGTGAGGTTTCATAATGGAGGACAATTATAGCACTACTTTCAGTGCAGAGGATCTGCTCTAATGGAAAGAAAACATGTATTTATAGCAAGACATTTTGGGGTA
>JBBDHI010000021.1:10748277-10766868 GCA_037177115.1 Craterocephalus stercusmuscarum
TTATTATTATTATTATTATTATTATTATTATTATTATTATTATTTTGTTGATATAGATCCTAAACAATCGTTAAAATTGACATAGTACTGTATGTTTTCTTCGTTTTATTGGGATCTATATAAATATCCCCAGTCAGGAAACTTTCTTTATCCCTCATGAGATTTTAGCTCATAATTTTCCTTGAAAAATCCAGTGCTGGTAAAGGTTGAGTGGTGGCTCTTTCCCATGGCCCGGAACCGACAGAACAAACTCTCGGAGAGAAGAAAGAAAACATGGCAACAAAAAGCCAATGATCCGCAGCACTAGGGCTAAAAATGACTTTAAAAAAGAGAGAGAGAGAGAGAGTGGGGTGGGGGTGTGGGGGGCCAAACATATATTACAGAGCGGAGACGATTTTAAATGGAACACAGACTTGTCCTTGTGTACACACAGCAGTCCTGATGGACAACTGCTGATGTTGACTCTTATTTGAATTAATCTACGTTTCTTTATCTGACTTTTGGGTTTATTTTTAAAAAGTAAAGAACACTGAGAGGATTTAATCATTAGACTCCAAAATCCATTTGTTTACCTCTTCGCCTTCTCTCATTTAAATTCAGTAATTTTGTAGCTCAATCAAATCAAAACCAACATTCTCAAGAAAATAAATTAGATACAAAAAATATATTTCTCTAAATATTATATTTTTGTGATGATCCTTTCATTCATTTGGTTTGCAGACGTATAGGGTCTTAACAATACTTTGCATTATTGTAGTTTTCTTCCGTGAATACACAAATAACACAGAGACAAATGCATCACTTTTTTATTGGAAACTAATTACCATGAGTCTAAAACGCTACCTCTTAGTTTCCATCGCAGTAGGTTGCTAATTTTTTTGGTATCTTAACAAAATATCATAAATTAAGCAAATGGATAGTCCTGCAAAGTGTTTCGTCGAGTTAAGAGTTTCAAGAAGGTCCTGTTTGTGTGTTTTCGTGTGCAGGAGATCAGAAAATCCTCCTGTTCAAGGGGATGTGGATTAAGCGCATTAAGGAGTTTTGTTCTAACCAAATTTAACGACAGGCAAGTCAGTCTATTTTATAAGGTAGGCTACTATAGTGTTATTTCATACACATATTCATTTGGGTACACTTATCAGTCCTCTTCGTTTCTCTGGGATTGTAAAATATAATAATCTGGTCGACTCTTTAAGAGCCCAAATCCACAAGACTGGAGGTTAGAGGTCCCAACAAGGAGTCCTGCAGTTGGTGTGGATGTCCATGCATGCCGTGCACCGGCTGTGGGGCCCCCAGCCCGGACATGGGGTAAGCGGAGGCCCCGGGGTGGCTCATATTGCCCTGAAGCAAAAGCGCTGAGTTCTGGTCGGGACTCTGAGGTGGAGAAAACTCGTCCTCCGAGCTGGACATAAGAGATTTTCCTCCATCCAGAGGAGACAGCTGGTTCTGTTTGTTACCGCCTGCGTTGTTGTTTTCACTGTTCTCTCTAGAAAAAAGACAAAAAAGGGGAAATGAGAAGAAATACGTACAGATAAGCATACAGTGTGTTTGAAATACAAATATGGAATAACCATCGGTCAAAACTTCAGTTTTTTTAATTTAAAACAATCTAAAATGATCACTAGAGGGAAAAAGCCTTGCTTGTTTCTTTTGTATTAATATTCAATGTAAGGTCACGTTTTTGAATCCGCTAAAATGAGTGTTTGGCTTTGTGCTCTTTATTCCACCGTAAACATAAAAATAACATATTAGAAGCAGTTTTCTCAATGAGAAAGTGAAAAAAAGATTTTATTTTAGACAAACAGCCTGTGTCATCGCCTGGATGTCCTGGTCATTGTATTTTTGTTAAGTTTTATTTAATGCCACATCAAGTTGAGTCAAATTCTTTCTATCATTCAACAACAAGCTGCAACAGCACTGTTGTCAAGACAAGCCAATGCTGTCCTCAACGTGTCCACAAATTAATAAACACACAAACCTCTGTGTGAAATAAAACTAGTTATATGAAAGATGCAGTTATAGTTTTCCTAAACTGTTCTCAAAATACTCAAAATTTAATTTACTTTTTTATGTTCTTATTGCTCGTTTACAGATTTGGAAAGAAAAAAAGCCCTCGCACGTGAAACCTTTACTTTCCTTTAAATATGTAAAATTAAATAGATAAATACAGATTTTCACACCAGCATCACTTAGGCCGTGGTGTTTGAACGTACCTCTCCTTCGCCTCTGCGGCTCTGTCTCTCTGCCGTCTGTTTTTGAACCAGTTGCTGACCTGCGTGGTGGTCAGTCCTGTGGCCTCGGCCAGCTCCCTTTTTTCCCGCGGGGACGGATACGGGTTATGCGTGTACCACTCTCTCAGGACTCCCCTGGACTTCTCCTTAAAGCAGTAGCTGGTTTCCTCTCCGTCCCATATCGTGCGGGGCAGCGGGAATTTCCTCCGCACCCGGTACTTCCCTACAGCTCCGAGTGGCCGACCGCGCAGCTTCTCCGCCTCCACGTAGTGCGCCTTCAGCCACAGCTGCTGCAGTTTCGGGTGATTGTGCGGTGAAAACTGGTGACTCTCCAGGATCTTATAAAGCTCTCTGAAGTTGCCCCGATGAAAAGCCACTACTGCCTTGGCTTTGAGGACGCTTTCGTTCTTATGGAGGTGATCACAAGCGGGTAGAGACCACAGGAAGCGGCCGAGCCTCTCCAGGTTTCCTCCTTGTTGCAGTACCTCGCAAACACACGCCACTTGCTCCTGCGTAAAACCGAAGGACGGTAATATTGACATGATGTCCAAAACTCACTCCCCCGCCCAAAACCTTGATATCCAAGGAAAAATCGCTGTCCGTTTATTCTGTGTATAATCGTTTTGGAGCTTCTTGTTGTGGTGCAATCCAGCGTAATTCGTCCGCGTTGCGAAGGCCTATAGGCGATCCACTCCTCTCCAACCCCTGATGCGCGCAGCAGATTGGGATGTTGATTGTTGGGACAATTTGTTCCTGTTGGAGATATGTCAGGCTTAAAGGGAGCCTGTGCGTTTCGGTGATTGGCTCTCTCTCTGCCCTGCACCCTGTACAGCAGAGCAGGACTGAGTTTGCAGCTCCGTTTCCTCCCCAGAGGCAGTGCGTCAGGGGCTGAAATAGGAGCGCTCCCACCTCCCGCCCCCAAAGTCCCTCTCCTGCTTCAGCTGAGGGAGCAGAGCAGTACCTAAACACTAATCAATTATTACAGAGCTCTTAAAAGGCAGCATTAACATGTTCTGAATATCTTCTTAAAACGATGACAATAGAGTTGCGGGGCGAATCATACAATCTTCGAGACACTGAAGGTTAATGACAAAGCTTTATCGCAAGAGAATTCGCAAAAATAATGTTCGCATTTTAAAGTCACCAGCTGCAATACAACAAAGATAAAACAACAAAATAACCAAGCACATAACTTAATACTCAGATTTTGTTTTAGTTACACGCACTATTTAACACATTTGCATGTAGTAGAGCAGCACCTGCATAGGCGCGGATTCCAGGTTCTGTTGTATTCTTATACCTTTGATAGTCCTTTAATTAGAGAAGCCGTTTATTTTATGAGGTGATATAATTTAATAAGTTCCTATGATAGTTTGGTCCATTACGTGCCATTACGCACTTATTTATGAGCAACCTATACCTGCCAAACGTGTTATGGGCCATAGACCACCAGTAGGAAACCAGCCACTTAAGAGTGTCTGTGTGTGCACGTGTGTGTTTGTGAGAGAAAGAGGGGCAGAGAAGGCTGATGTGAAATGCCACATGGTTTAAGCCCAAGAGTCAATTTGCCAAATATCTTCAGGACAGGGGGGTGATTTTAAAAAGAAATGTAAATGAAGCAGCTAACAAATCCAACATTTAGTCGTGTATAAATCTTCTAAATGAATGAGTTTCAGAATGTAAGAACAGGCTTCCTGAATATGTTTAGACTCTAAATGTCAAGCTGCAATTTTGCTGATCCACGTGACACTGAGCATTTATCATCTGTGGGGACAAATATAATTGGCGTGTTTTCTCAGTTTATTTCTTATTTGTGCATCACGTGTTTTTAAAGAGCTCCTTTGCAGCGTGTTATCCACATTTATATTTCAGAGATTAGACAGGCACCGTACTGGCTCCAGTGTTTTCTGTAGGGTGAAATACTAAACCAATCCATTAGTAAATGAGTTCTGTGTGACACAAGTTCTTGGTGGTGCAGTTGTTGGTTAGAGCCTCATAGATCACGTTTGTCTGTACCAAAGTCTGAAACTAAACTCCGCTTCAATGTTTTAGAAAAATCTTCTTAGAAAACGATTTCCAATGTCATAAAAAGATAGAGGATGTTTTCTTACCGAAGGAGTTTCTTTAAACAGGTTTAAATTGTTTTGGGCTGATGTTGTTTTTGTGCATCCAGGTAACAAAAAAACTAACGAAAATTAAATAGAAGAAGCTTCTATTTTCAGTTCATCCTGCTATAATATGAAGATAAATTGCCGAGAAAAAAGAAAATATAAAAATAATCATTTGAAGAAACGTGAATGTGGAACAATATAGGGTAAATTCAGGATAATCGGGACTCATGATTAGTCTGTTAAAAGAGAGAGAGAGAACCACATATGTTCAAACTAATCTTTAACAATGCATTATCTTATTAATTCATTTACAATTTAATTCCTCCTTAATGCGTGGCAGGTATCTTCTGGTGCAGGAATTTTCTGCACTACTCTCTGTAATAATCTTCTTATGTCATTTACATTCATTTTCCCCCTAAATAATTATAGCCACCCTACAGGGGAAGCGGCTTCCCACTTAAAGAAAAAGGGGAAAAATGCAAAAACCAAAACAACAAATAAACAACAAAACAAAACAAACAAAAAAACGCTGCCATCAATTACGGGACTAACGGTTAATTGGCTTAATTTCTACGTTTCCACAGGCCTATTAAGAGTTGTACTGCTGGGAAGCTCTAAAATTGAATTTACATGTTGAAGTGGACACACAGAGTGGGTGCATGGTTGTTCTCAGGCTGTGTAAAACCTCAGTGCTTCAGTAAATGAGCTGTCTGATGAGCAGCTCTCGGGTTTCTCTAATATCTCTACCACATTGCGCCGCGCCTCCTCCTTTAACCCGAGCAGCCCGGGGGGCGAGATTATTTCAAGATGTGGACTCTCCGCCTCCGCCTCTGTCACGGCCAGTGCTGGGCTCCTCATAACCCGGCAAGAAATGCAATACTTAGGCAGGCGATCATTCGTTACTCGTTTCAAAAAGCAGGGACTTCCATGCAGAAAGGATTTTTTTCTTCTTCTCCAATCTTGCGTCCTTTATTAGCCCACCTAAAAAAAACCCGCAGTGTCCACTCAGGACAGCTGGGTCCATGTAGGCTACATATTCACAATTTCAGTGAGTCAGTGTGTTCTCAGAAGTTTTCCAGCATTTCTTTAATTTAATTTAGGGGTCAGGGACAGTCATTTCTATTGAACTCCACCTGAATCCACCGCTTTATTAAACACATCGATAGTAACTATTTTCACGTTTTTTGAGCCATATTTATTTGCAGATTTAGGTTAGAAAAAGAGAAAGAAATATGGTGGTGACACTCCCTTCCAGAGAGGAGAAAAAACATTAGAACTTATAGGAAACACTTCATAAAAATGTCATCATCAAAAAGACTATGTTTCCAGCTCAAGTTTTCTGAGATATGGGGGGAAATTGAAACGACCATTGGCTCAATGAACAGATGGTTTTTCACTTTATCAAAATCTAAAGTGCTATTTCAGCTGTATGGGCTGGAATAAACCCGTCACTGGATAATAAGTGAAAAATGTCAGATTTGTTTTCTCCGGGGGGCTTCGACTAATTGTTGCTATTACCAAATTTCAACATTGAGGAGTTTAGGATACACTTAATTAGCAAAAGTGAGCTTTCTTTTTTATTTTTTAGACGAAATGAAAATGGGCACACAGTATTGCGAACCATGAGACCATCGCATTTTTATTACTAGAAAAAACGTGCTAAATGAATATAATCAAGTCTTTAATTCTGTGGATACTTATTTCATGATGTCTTCAACGTGCAATTGATTAGGAAACTGCAGCGCAGCTTGTTGGGTGATGAACGGCAGTGAGAAAAAAAGGCAGCTCCTTCTCCCAAAACAAAACACAACTGTTGACATGAGTGAGTTAAATGAAATTGGAGCTGCAATTATCAGCTTAACAGAGTTTCCTGTCATGTTGGAAAATTAGACCTGGTACAAGTGCGCTGCCCCCCACCCCATCGAAATCATTACGCATTTCCTCAGAGGACCACCTCCACAAATATGCAATTAAGGCCTCGGCTTTTACAGTGCTCCGCTCGGTAAACACACCCCGGGTGTATAGATGAGGACATTTGTTTTAAAGAGTCTATTTTTCTGGCTGCGGGGTTTGGACAAATAAACAAACGAGGCAGCAGACAAACACAAACAAACAAAGGCAACTATTTAAATGTGAGGTGCAGCTACCATGCGTGCTTTTTGGCAGGGAGGGGGCGCCATGACAAAGCTGTCATGCAAGTCAGAATGTAGCTCCTGAGAAGATGAGTTGTTGTTTTTGTTTTAGACGTTACACAGTTGTGCAGCAGCTGTGTGTCTGTCCACGATCTTTACTGGTCATTTCACTCTTCGCATTCTCCGCTCATGTTACAACGTGTTTTTCTATTTGGGAAATACCTTTGACCACTATGGTGTGGACTTGATGCTTCCTCCCAGCTGCTGTTTCTATGCATGTGTGTCACACTCAGACTCACACATGCCCACTTAAAACTGTCCTCATGAGTTATGTTTTCTGTCCTTGCGCTCCAGAACAAACCAGTGGACTCTTGTTGCATTTTCCCCTGGATGATGGGCAACAGCAGACGTGCAAAGACCTCCTGCTCTGCCAAACAACCGCCCCATTATTTCTCTTCTATTTTATATAAAGACTGTTACTGATTATTTGTAACCAAGTGAGAGCAATTTTCCATTTCAGCCTGGACCCAGCTTGACCAGTAGTGGTGGGTCTGCAGCGGGCTGGTACCCACTGACCCCTGCCCTCTCATTAGTGGGACGTAGAGTGGTGGAGTACCATGCTCCCCAGGTCATGTTACATATGGCTTGCAGTCTGCTGCGCCGCATTAAATGTCAGCTTTGAAACCATCTGAAAGATCAGAGGTCAGTGTTTTTAATAAGGCCACAGTTCTGGGGGAGTTCCTTCTTTTTTCCATTTTCTTTCTCTTTCTTTTTTTTTTACTGCACAACAAACAATGTTTTACTATGTGTGTTTTAAATCATGGACAAAATGTTTCATAAAAATGGGGATGACCTGGTTTAAACACATAAACGAGGCAGTAAAACATTAAAATTTCCAAACATCATGAAGAACTTGCAGCACAACATCTTTGTGGCAGGCGGGTTCCCTTTCTGTCGAATTCATCGGCACAATGCACAAAGGTGGAATTTGGAGTCTTCTGCGGCCCCCTCCCCGTGAGATCCGCGGAGCATAGGCTCTTGCTGCAAATGGGATATTGTTCTGGGCTCCAACAAAGCTGATTTCACCCTCTTCAATATTACAGGAGGAGTTACCTGATACCTAACAATCAGCTAATCCACTGCCCATGGCGACGAGGTCACCTGTGCACAGGTAACTTTATCCTGGTTGCCTGCCTCTCCCTCTCTTTCCCGTTAGTCTCTGCCATATCCCCCCCCCTCCCCTGTCTCTCTTCTTCTCTGTGCCTCAACAGTGAGCACAGACAAACAGCCTCTGTCTATTTAGGTCATCAGTAGATCATATATAAGTCCTGCAGCCAGCATCCAGAGACAACTCTTCTAAGCCAACGCAGACAGGCCGTGAATAAAGTCAAATCCCCTGCTGTTCATTCACATCAAACTTCGCTTCCATCTTATCTCTTCACTCTGGTTTGGTCGGGCGCCCACTACGTGTTCAAGTACTGGATAGAAATTCGCAAATTTACAGAGAATCTCCTCAAGCTGTGCGAAGAGCCGGGGCTCTTTTCTGAGCCGAATGAGTGACAGCCCCTCAGATTCATTCTTCCACATGTTGAAATAGTGGGGTGGTGGGATTTGGCCTTCGTTTTAGGGGAAAGGCCGCTGGATTGGACTGAGCTGTGGGGAGCTGCAGACCCCCCACCCAAGAGGAGCTTTACCTCTGGAAATCTCATTGCTGTTTATTTGAATTACAGGGGCTGAGATGAGAAAAGGAGGCCTAATGAACTCCAGGTTGCCAGGCATGTGCAAATGATCACTGCAGGTTTGCAGAGAGCGGCAGCAGGCTTGCTGGATTACAGCTTGCCAGTTTCACCCCACTACTCTTCCAATTTGGCTACATGGGGCTTTTAAATGTTGGGAGGACATGTGCTTCATGTCTGTCATAAGCCAGCCGTCATTACCGGCACTAAAAACTGTGTCACTAAAAACTTGGAAAAGATAACTCCATAATGATGTCAGTCATCTTTAAGCTGAATTCTCTGCAAAGAATTAAAACTGTCTGCTTTACATTTTTATAAATATAAACTTTTATTGCAGTATGGAGATTTAGAAAAATACATTCACATAATTCAGATAACAATCATATAATTCAAACTAAGATAAAAAAAAAAAAGCCAACAAAAATTGAATTTTTTGCTCATAATTTTTTGGTTTATGACATTAAAGGGTTGAGGATACTTTCACTGAAAGGCCCATTCAAATGTTCTGACCAAGAGAAGCTTCACTAGTCCACCGGTATGAATACATGAGACAGATTGATGTACATGGAGTGAGCTGGCGGGTCGTGTATGACAGCAAGAACCGTAACTCTTGTGAAAAGTGCCAGACGCCATTTGACAAATGGGCTTCATGCTCTCTTTATCCGACACCCAACATATGTACCAGCAGGGGCGGCTGTGGTAAATCTCAGAAGCTGCTTTCTGTTCACCGATGCAAGCGCAACAACTGAGCTTATTTTTAGTGTTATTGACAAAAGAGAAATTAAAGGCACTCGTGTCGAAACAACGCAAAGAGAAATCCTTATAATCTCTCTCTGTTTTAATGGTGAGACTATAGAAAATCCTCTTAGTCGCATTTGTTCCTTGGACTTTCAAGACATACATACACGCTGTAGTTGTTTGCATCTGGCTTTATAGAAAAATATTCATGATCACTGACATTTGGGGAGACATAAGAATGAAACATGATATAGAACAGTATCATCACATCTAGTTAACATACTATGAGTTGCAGCTTTATAAACAACATATGACGAAGGACATGAGAGCTTGCGATCGTCGCTCATGTCTTGGCCTCACAGGTCGATGATGAGATTTGAAATATGAGCCATTGCTGCAATCGTGTGCATTTGTTGGGGTGTGTCACGCATGACAAACCCTGCAACACAGAGGCTATTTGAAACGTTATAATGTCATCATGGTAGTGCAAACGCCAAAACGGACCAATGCCATTGTGTGTTTTAAGTAGCAGAAAGGCACATTCTTCTTCACTCATTTCCCACATTATACGCCCCCTAATTTATTTTGTTTTCATATATGATATAAAGCACAAAAGCAGCATTTTGCAGTGACTTTGAGAGGCATTCAGAGAATTTAAAGTGCTTACTGAAGGACACTTTTTCCTAAATCAGCAGCTTTTTTTTGTGTGTGTTAATGACTTATTTTCTGCACTTGAGGTGCAGTCCTTCAGTAAAGCTGTTAAACTGACAACTTTTCGTGGAGGCTCTCTCCCTCTTCCCCCTCCAGAATGACCTTTTTGGTTTGACCCACATGACGCATTTAGTTTGGAGGAACATCCTGGTCACATGACTTGAGGCATTCCAGCACCTGCTTCTGCAGATCAAATCCACTCAACAGGAAGTAGCAGGTGTTGTCTATAAAAATGCACATTTAAACAAGGCTCAAACACTACGGCAACTTCTTCTGTAAGCTCATAACAGTCACAATGCTTCGTCTCACGAACGGGGGCTTCTCAAACATGTTACAGGCTCCTTTTTATTTTCTAATTTTAACAACTATCTGATGAAGCCCACCCACAAGGCTTCTCTCTGACTAGAGTGCATTGAAAAAAAGTCAAATGAAAACAAATAATTTAAAGGAAATCCATGGTTTTTTAAAAAAAAACACGCACACACACACACAAAAGAGTAAAAAGATTCATCACATCGCTGCTCGGGTGGACATGAGTGCTTCTGCGAGCGGTGAGGTTTGGAGCTAGAGGTCAGCCATGTCCTCATCCATCTGCACTGTCTGTAGTTTGGCCAGCTCCTTCCCCTCTGCCGCTTCCATCTCCCCGCACATTGCCCGCACCATCTCATTAATGCCTCCCGACCCCGAGCCGTCCACCTTATTCTCTGACAGGTTCATGTAGTCGCTGTTCATACCCGGTCCCATCAGGTGGGAAGACGGGGCTACGCGTGGCACCTCGTGGGTCCCGAGGTATTCTGTGGGCTGGAGGTGGTGGTTGTTTGGGTCTGTTTGAGCGATGAGTGGCGTACTGACGGTGAGGGTAGTGTAAACCTCTGGCTCTGGGCTGGATGAGGTGACCGCAGTGACCTCATTGGTGGAGGCGGTACCATGGCTGGAGGAGATTTCCTCTGAGTTTGGGGTGGTGTAGCTGATCTGACCATTGGGGTCAAGGTGGAGCCCGTGGTGGTGGTAGGATGAGTACATCCCCCCCTCCAGAGGCTCCTTCTTGATGGCGGGCTGACCGGGGTTGCTCATACTGTAGAGGACTGTGCTATGGTGCAGAGATGTCATGGTTAGCTTGTCCTGCTGCTGGAATGAGTCATCACTGGAGGAGCTCACTGCTACATTATTCAGAGGCAAGTTACCTGTGGAGATGCAACAATAGATCACAATATGTACCTCCAGTTCGGCTACAGTAGATCCTATTCCCAGTGCTTGGACCCACACATATTTCATTACTCTATTTCGTTACAGCAGACCTTGGCCTTAAAACAACGGTTTTATGTCTCCCACACCTTGTGTTCCTTAAGCTTGACCCCAGCGTGTCCCTTAGAACAAATGCAAGAACCTGCCAGGACTCACAAGCAAGTTGCAACATATATTTTTCTCCATCCTGGACTACATTATCTGCTTCATGTCAAATTAGGTGCTGTAATGACTCGCTCCCACGTTGATGCATTTCATAGCTGCTGATAGTCTGAAACATGTTTTTTTTCCTGCCCTGGAGAATAAGAGTGTAATGATGATGAGTGATGGTGACTTCAGGACTTGTTTTTTATTCATCTCCAGGGCTTTAAAAGGACCACCACTTCTATAAATATACACATATGTGTGTTCCTTTAATATTTCTTCTTCTCTGTGTTATGTATATTATCAGGCCCTCAGGCTACGGCCCAAACACAAAGCAGGTAATAAAGCAGAGATGTGTTAGGGTGGGTGCATTAGAGACTCGTTGATAAACCACCAGAGATGTGCAACATTGCACTGAAACTTTCAAAGAGTGCACAGAGCAACAACTGACCCGGTGTCATTATCAGGCTATGACATCATTTATGTGATATACCACCACAGTACATTAAACCCTTATTTATTATTCTAAAATAACATTTTCTTTTAACTATCGTTTCAAGGTCATGAAACCTCCACTGATCTAACAGTATTTAATTAATGCAAGCTGAATGATTGCATTTCATAAATCGATGGAGTGTTTCTTGATAAACCTCTGAGCTATCTTATTTTCCGTACAATTATTTTACTTTAAGGCTCCAAAAAAATATCCCTTTGAATGCAGCAGGGTCAATTCAGAGCTTGGAAAACTGCCATTTAACTTCTGTGCTACTTGTAAATCAAATTTATTCTCAAAACCTTTAATTTGGTAAATTTGATATCTCACTGCCTTTAATCTGTCTTAATCCCTCCTGAAAGAAAGAGCATGGATTCGGTAAAACGTGTTTTAATTGCATGTAATTCATTTGAAGTTACTCTGATCATGTTTATGTATTAGATTGGATATGTGATGTTTTTTGTTCTTAATGTGCTTTGCCTCTCTTTTATCCTACTATTTTATTGTTATCTATCTAATCAAAAAGATTCTCCCTGGATAAATACATATTACAAAAGAATTAAAGATTAAAAGAATAAATAGAGCATTATGTATCTTCATTATTGGGTGACACCATTAACATCTTACAAAGAGCTAAAGTTAGATTATACAGAAATAAAACTTAAAACTATTGTGTTATTGTTGCTCATTGAAACTCTGTTTATAACATCTGTTAAGTGTTAAGAATATGTGATAATTCTGTAATATTTTTAAATGTAAGCCATTTTTCTATATTGGAAATCATTTCCTGGACCCACCTTGTTGTGAAATTGATGAAGAAGAGGATGTAGAGGAGAGCTGCAGGGGAGGAAGACCAACATCGCTGTTGAGTAATGAGCTGCCATCACTGTCAGAGACTCCACTTGGTACTTGGACCAGACTGTAACCACCCAGCTGCAGAGCGCCTGATGGTGAGCTGAACGTCAGCACAGATGAGCCTCCGTTCTGGCCGGCCATGGTGTGAACCCCCTCCAGCTTCACCTCCGCCCCATTCACACAGCCAGAGTAGGAAGTGTACTGCAAAGTGGACTCGTCGGCACTGCCCAGTCCTTTTTCCTGTCCTGTCTGCATTTGCATGTCCGCTCCAGATCCCCCGAGCAACACCCCTCCAGGTGGCCTCAAAGGGTTGAATGCCAAGGGCTGGATGCCCAAATTGAGCCCATTGAACAGGATGTTTCCAGGTGAGTGGAGGTAAGAGGAACCACCATTGTGAAACACGGTGGTGGACGTGTTACTAGTAGCTAGACTTCCGTTGTAGAGGCCACCACTGCTGGATCCAGAGGACATTTTCACATCCCCAATCTGTTGGATGATGACTCCACTGTCCAGAGGTCCTGTTTGAATGGGAAGACTCCCATGTGTTATCACTCCATCTGAAGAATTGGAAAGAGGCCGAGGAGACAACTCCTCCTGGCCTTTACTGGACTCATCCTCCGTGCTGTGGTTGCCATCAGATTCACTATAGACAAAGAGGAAGAAAAGAATGGTTTCTTATGAAATGGTGGAAAACAAAATAGATTTAAGGGCTGTTATACTATGACTTATAAAATGTGGATATCAAAAATGTCCTCACTTTGTGTGTGGACTATTTCACATTATAAATTCAGTTTTTGTTTATATTGAATATAAACTAAACTAAACTTAAATTATGGCTCTCATTTAATTTAATTCCCATCTTGCATTGAGAGCTGACAGTCTCACATTTATTGCTGCTTTTACTCAGCTCTGAGGAGCAGGCTGTTTGTGGATGTCCTGTCTTAACTCTTGGAAAGCTGCTCTGACAACAACCAATCCTCAACCGTGTGACCATTTGGCTCAATAAATTCTGGTGTGACAAAATGCCAGCACTGATGACCTGGCGGAACAAATGGCAAACGAGTCTGCATTTGTTTCTCCTTCTACGTTTACATATGTTTCATCGTAATTTCAAGAAATAGCAGGATTTAAAAATTAAAGAAACTTTTGCTGCTGCTTTGTTTTTATAAAGGCTCAGTTTTGAAGATTGATAAAAACAGCTGCAACCCGCGCACACGCGCCCGTGCGCGCAGGGACATATCTATACCCGTCCCACACTGCCAGTAAATAAAGCTATAAAAAACAGTGGTGGGTACAAGAAATCTACAAGTTATACGAATATTAAAACACTGTTTAAGATCATATCAACTGGTTATAAGACCCATATAGCGGCGAGTGTGTGTGCCCGCGTGTGCTTGTGTTTGAAAGAGAGGGACAGAGGGGTCACCTCCACCAGGTGCGTGTCATCTTTGTTCACAAAGAGGGAAACATGAAAGAACTGCCTTCCCATCTCAGGCTGCTTGTGTGGAATATTTCGAATTGAAGCGCAAGAGCAGATTGGTGCTCTCAGATTCATTTTTTGGTACCAGATGAGATAAGAAAAACTGATCATGAAATGATTTGTGTGCCGGTCTGTGAACAAGCGCACGTGCTTGTGTGTTCATGCCCCCAAACTAAAGATGGGAGGAAAGTCAAGCGCCCTATCAGGTCACCTTTTGAACTTTTTGCTATTAAAGTTGCCCTCTTCTTGCGTCAAACAAAACCAGGGGTTTAAGGCATTGTGCTATTTTGTTGCTTATGTTTTCCGAGATTCTTCAGCTCCGCTTTAGTTGAAACCGGATCTGAATGGCAACAGCTTCATATTTCAAAACACTAAAAGCATGCTCCAAAACCCCCTTTTTTAATTTCTAACCATCCACATAAATAATTTACATTGTCAACTCTTACAGTTTAAATCAACGGGGCATTGTGAAATACGAATACAAGAAATGATCGAATTCAATTAAGTGGTTTCAACTGATGAGCAAAGTTACACATTTTGAGTGGGATAATTTAATGCGCCTTTTTACGCACAGGGCGCTCGCTTTGTTTTATAGTTTTGTTGTGCCTGGAATTGTCTGCTGCGCGCTCCTTTGTTTCCTCACCTTTTTGATTGTGCTTCCGATGGATTTCTGTCTCTCTGTCTCCTGTTTTTGAACCAGTTGCTGACCTGGGTCAAGGAGAGTCCTGTTATCTTGGCTAAATTTCTTTTCTCGGCTGGAGAGGGGTACCTATTCTGATTATACAGATCCTTCAGTGCGTTTCGCGACCTCTCCTTGAAACAATAAACAGTCTCCTCGCCATCCCAGATAGTCCTTGGGAGAGGGTATTTTCTCCGGATCCGGTACTTGTCCACGGCGCCCAGGGGTCTCCCACGCGCCTTCTCCGCCTCGGTGTACCGAGCCTTGTACCACAGATCTTGCAGAAAGGTGTGGTTGGACGGGCTGAAACTGTGGTTCTCCAAAATACTATACAGCTCCTGGTAGCGAGCCTGGTGGAAAGCAACGAGGGCTTGAGCTTTAAGGATGCTTTCGTTGCCGCGTAGTAGGTCGCTCTGTGGCAGGGACCAAAGGAACCTGGCAAGCCGGTCCACATTCCCCCCTTGCTGCAATGCCTCGCAGACGCACGCTACTTGTTCCGGGGAGAAAGCCAGGGAGGAAGCGGCGCTCACCAACAGCTCTGTGCGCACCGAGTCAGTGTTGGGAGTCGTGCGCTCCATGGACAACTCCGCCGCGTCCAGCGCCACAAGCTTGATGCACTCCCGCGTATCCACCTCCTTCACATTTTCCCTCTTGATGTTATTTGCTGTTGTGACCTCTCCAGCAGAAGAAGAAGACATTTTTTTTTGTTGTTCAAACCTTCCCTGGTAGAGTCACTCCTCCCAGCTCGATCAGGTTACCTCCTCGCCATGCGAACGCGATCGGATATCTAACAGCAGCTGTAAGCAGATATCTCTCTCCCCTTTTCCTTCCAACGTTACTTTTACTCTGCGGGGACTGGAGCTGGAGGGAGACACGCTGGGATCTATCTGCATGAGAGCCACGCCATTGGACGCCGAGGGCCCCAATAAGGGAGGAGCCAGCGGGATTCATACGCGAATGTTTGGTTTCCAGCTGTCAGTCATGTAACTTCCAGTAGACTCTATTCCCTTGGTTCACCTGTGCAAGGTGAGTGCTTTTTGGGATCGTGGGAACGAAGAACCTTTGCTGTCTTCCATTGTCAGGAGTTTCACTGCATGTAGGCATGCATTAAAGTGTGTTTATTCCCACATTGAAGCATGTAAATCCATGTAGTAAGTTACTCTTTCATCTCCAAAAAAGATTGCAAAACATCAAAATTAGAGAATTATGTATCAGATTTAATCTATTCACTTAATATTTCTAATTCAAAGTCCACCATGCCCACTCCTCTCGTGTTCTAAAATCATTTGTCTGATGTCTTGAAAAGTATATTTTCCACAAGTGATTTGTTCATTTCAATATGATCATAAGCCACACACTAAAAACACGCACATAAAGGCCTAATCCTTTATGCAATGTCAAATACAATCCCACTCATAAATGAAATTTCCCTTAAAAGGAAAACATTTGATGCTGATTCTGATCGTTTTATCAACAAGGCAAGGATTTTATGTTCAGACTTTACAATACCCAAATCAAAATTGTACAATGTAGAACGGATCAAATGCCAAAAGCCACTTTATCTTACTTTTTTTTAATTTAAAAGCATATAAAAAAGCGAATTTGATAGAATACAGAACTAAAGTCTTTATTTTTTTGTTTGTAGCTTACTACACACATTTTAAATAGGCCAACTTATAATTGATACAGCAAACATAATCAAGGGTACTGAATTGTACTTTAGGGCTCCATTTCATACTTAACGATTCAAGCAAATTATCTTATGTCAATGTTAAAATTGCACCACTTTTCATAATAAACCTGTATTTACAGTATTTATAGGCAATGAGAAACAGACCAATAGGCAAAACTGCGAATTCAGGATGAATTATTTTCCTCCAAAAACATGTAGGCTACACAGAAACTGTATGATCTCAGAAACCATACATGGGGAACCACATCTGGATTGATTTTTGGTTTTAATTATGTTTCAGGTCAGGCTTTAGTTCATGGAATATATGAAAGTGCAGCAAAAGCTATAATCAAAAACAGCCATTTTGTTCATTTTTTCTAAATACAACCTCTGTGCAAAAATAAACTACTCAGCTTTTTAACTCATACCCCATGGGACTGCCCAGGGGCCTTTGTCTGTGCCTGCACCACAGTTCCCACCACGGCAGTACAAGCGTTCATTAAATAGGAACTAGCCTTATTAACGGCGTTTCCTGTCGGACCGCAATCTGTGTGACACAGTGGTTCGCCGCTTTGAAAGTGACAGAAGAGCTCCTAGTTGACATTTTTACTGAAGCGTGTGTTACTTTTCGTAGCAGAGAAAAAAATGGACGACCAGGGGTGTCCAAGATGCAAAACAACCAAGTACAGGAATCCGTCGCTGAAGCTGATGGTGAACGTCTGCGGTCACACGCTGTGAGTACTCATATTTGACAGCTGAAAACAGCAGTGGGGCTTAATTCCCCACAAATACGACGGCGGTTTGGCATCAAAGTCCACAATAAGACTCTGAATAACAGGAAAACTTAAACCCAGAGGTTGCTTTTCATTTTAGGAAAAAATTCCACTCGCGTTCGGTTAATGTTTAGACTTCAGTCGTGGCGTGGGGGATTGTTTTGTTTTGGATTCATAATCACTGAGCCAACAGCTAACATGCTCATGAAATCGAAGATTGGTGACGTCTGACGTCACACTGACCCAACTAATATTATCTATAATATAAAAATATAAAAATCTAGGCTGAAGGAATTTAGGGTAAGGCTTTATTACCGTTTGACAACTGTCAGGGCTATAAAACAAAAACAATATATACGGGCCATTGTTTGTACTTGACCAATAAGCAATTTGTAGCCCTGTTCAAAGACATAACGACCAGTCTTTGAAAACATAACCCTTTATGGGAAGTACAGTTCAGGAAGCCTATTTTAAGAGTGACAGGTACTGACAAAAATATTTGTATGTTTGAGCATTATGTTTTATTAATTGCATGAATTATCTAGTCGTCGTTTAAATGGCTAACCTGCACTGATGCTTTTTTTAGATGGATAGATCAGTACCCTATTTCTTTTGACCTAATTAAGTAATCAAATGCTCTTCAAACTGAGTTTGAAAGATTCAGTCCCAGCATGTCATGCTGTGAAAGAGCACTGTAACACGTATAACGTGTTCAGAATCTCCCATACAATATGGTTAACTGCATTTGCATGATTCTCATAATTGTTATACTCTTAAAAGCATACCTGGTCCCTCATGAACACAAATTACTCCAGCCATGGTAGAAGACATAATTGTTTTTCATTTTAAATAAATGTGATCAGGTAGAAGAACTTTGTATTTATTGATGGTGACCAAAAGTTGTAAGGGCAAGAACCAAACCATGCCAGCAACATGCCACCCACAGCAGAACACAGCTACAGGATCTCTTTACTGTAGAGGTCAATGGTTCTGTTTATTTTATTTTTTCAATTTAATTGTCATTATACATAATATATTAAGTAATATTCATTTATACATAGTGAAAAATATCCTAAATGTTTATTCAAGAATTTTAATTTATGTTACATTGAAATTTGTTTTGGTGAACTAAATTCACTATGTAATAATCTATTTCTGTAACTTTTATCATGATTATTATCATCATTCCACCACAGACATGACTGTGCATTATAGTTATGTCTGTTGTGCATTTTCTACTATTTAACCTTGCCATCTACTTAAAACCTGGACAGTTAAATGAAAGGGACATGGTCTCCATGAGGATTTTGCAGTGACGGCGGTAGCCTGATAAGTGCATCTTTTTTGACCCTGTCTGTTTATTGACCGTACCATCAGGAAGTGGTCGTGCTTTGTCATCAGGTCAGCGGGCTCATAACTCACTGCCTCTGTCTGGATACCGGGCTACACACAGAAAATTAAAATGATTCTGCAATGAAGCAATTTGGAGTGATGTCCTAGCCCAGGTCACCTTGAGTTTGTTCCAGAGAGCTGGTGCCACAGTGAATTTATGCATCACTTGGAAACTGCTGTACCCACAAACTGTATTAGT
>JBBDHI010000021.1:10784948-10813844 GCA_037177115.1 Craterocephalus stercusmuscarum
TTTGCATGATATGTTCCCTTTAATTCAATAATTAAGAATATCTTAAGTTGAAAGATTTTTGCTTGATTTTATTAATCAAAAAATAATGAAAATCG
The DNA here is from genome assembly GCA_037177115.1 of Craterocephalus stercusmuscarum. Lineage (NCBI taxonomy): Eukaryota > Metazoa > Chordata > Actinopteri > Atheriniformes > Atherinidae > Craterocephalus > Craterocephalus stercusmuscarum. The sequence goes on from JBBDHI010000021.1 coordinate 10,785,044, forward strand.
TCCTTACTTGACCCTTCAGCTGATGTACAGTTCCAAATCATTTTGATTTATGGAAACGATAATAAACCAACAGAAGTTGGTCAAACCTTTGAGGCGGTAAAATAAAATGTGTGGCGCTCTGGAGTTTGGAAAGGTTTTGTTTTGGGCTGAATTGTTCTGGAGCTGCTTGGAGGCCTGGCTCGTTTCACTTGACTCTGCTCTGATTAACTGAGAGAGTGAAAGCAAAATATGGGGGAGGAAGTCTGGGAGGCACAGAGGGAGTAACAACCATCACCGTGCCACAGGCCGCCACAGTGCATCTGCAGGAGCGTCCATTAACACACACAGGAAGTGCTCTCCCCGACGGCCCCTTTGGGCCAATCAATCCACGACGCCATTGGTCCAGTTCTTACTGAGTGTAAGCTATCCATCAGACAGCACAGCGCCCAGCCGTCTACACTTCAACTGGCTGGCACTATAGCCTGCCCGCACACTGAGAACAGCCTGCTTTTATTGGGTGACAGAGGGAAAGGGGGCCATTTTGGCTCAGTCTCACTGACTTTGAATGCTGCTTCACCCTGACAGTAACCTTCACTTCGTTACAATGTGCAAATTGGAACATAATATCTGCATGTCCATGATAAATTTACTTGGTTGTACCTTATTCTTCAGTTCAAAGTTGGTATTGACTGTTTCATGTTCACGTTTGGCTGTTTACCTGGAAAAGCCCCTACTTCAGGTGAAACATTTCAGAGAGTTTAAACTGAATTACTGGCACTTATTTGCATTATGTATTCAGTGAAGTGCTGAGGTCCTGCTTCTTTTGGCCAGGCTAATCAATATGCAGATGAAACACATCTCAGAATTTTTGCCGCATGCTGGAGCTCAGAGGACGGAGGAAGAGGAGGGGCCCCCCATGTCAGCAGTTCAGGGGTCCAGGAGGACCGCTGCTAGGACTCTGCCACAGAGATAAATGAGGCTCTGTTCATTGAGGAACACCAATCCCTTTGGTGCAGGCTGCAGGCAGCGACACAGACAGGCTAGTTCAGACAAACCACAGGTCCCACGATGCAATGTGCTGTTAAGTAAAAGCAACGAAAATTGCTGACATTTATGCACAGTCGGCAATTTTAAATTCAGCAAAGTTCAAGATTTTCTGATATAAACAGACAATCAAGCTAACGTGAAGACTTGTTTACGCAGTACTCCTACAATCCGACATATATTTAGCGTCATATACTCATACTTTTGTTTTTGCCTTCCAGCCTTTTGACCACATATATGGTGTGGTAAATATTCAGGAGTGTGTGCAGAGTAGTGAGAGTGCAGACCGCATTCAGAAAGTGAAAAGTGAGTCCCCTGCGTACAACATTGGACTACAGTGCAGCTCCCGTGACCTGTGAAGGGAATATGTTTGAACTTGTGAGGAGATATGGATGTGACTGAGTGTGGACGAGGTGGAAGGGGCTGTGAGGGGTCCAGCACTTATTTTAAAACAGGACTGTTTGTCTTGGTCATGGCCAACTGTGACAGCAGCACCACTGGTGATTTGTCTTGGATGCAGTCATCAAGTGAGACTGGAGCGTGGAGCTCATGCACCCCTCCCTGGTGGCCCCCGGGCCTCTGGGGCTCGTCCATTGCACAGGATGTCCAGTCAACACAGGACCAACTGGAGCCATGTTTTTACTGTCAGCTTTGCTCTTCTCTTCTGCATGCCTCTCCCTCTGTCTTGGCGTCTTTGTCTTTTTTTTTTGCCTTGTCCCTTCGCCCCCCAAAAAACCGCAGGAGCTCTGTACAGCTGCCAGGAAAAAGAAAAGCCACGCCTCTTTCACTGTCTCTCCCTCTCTTTCAGCTGTACCTGAATAAATATGGTCTGAGCTGTGCTCTTATATTAAAGACAGCTGCCTCAATACTGAAGCAAAGTACAGGCTGCAACATGGGCCTCCAAAAGTGTCCATTCAGCTTTCACCTCACTATCAACCCCCACCCCCTCACTCGCTCATACTCTCCTCATGTGCAAAGGTGTGTATGATTTGCCAGTGAGGACATGATCGCGACTGTGTGAGGTTTTCATAGAGTGCTTCTCATCTCATTGACTGCCACATATCCCCAACTGTGCGTGAGCTGCAAGAATTATGAGTAGATTGTGAACGTAACACATCATCTTAGACTCTAAATGTGCCACCAAAGCGCTTTGCCTCTATGTTGAACAGTAAAAGCCTTTAATAAACAAAATCAAAGCAGAAGTAAATACTGCTTTCGAGACGCAAACAGAAACACATGCTGTTTACATTCACATGGCTGTTATATGAATCCCAGCGCACAGCACCTAGAGACTAGCAGTAGCTAATAAACTGCCGGCGCCTCACACTGACCCCACACCAGCTGATGGACATAGCCTGAATAGAAGTACATATATCAAAATACTCAGCACCTCAAAGTCCCGCCTGCGTTACGGCTCAGATAAATCTGTTGGGGTGTCCTGCAGACAAACGCCGGAGAGCTGAAAGAATTAAAAAGTTCTATTTCTGCATGTGTATGTAGATTGCGGAGCATCTGGATCCGAGTATGTTCTCTACCAGAATACTTTTGAAGCCCTGACTATGTAGGCGATGAAAGACTGACTGGGATCTTGGACAAGGACAAATCCATATGGGGGGGGGAATAGGGGGAGAGAGAAATTGGCTGCAGAACATTGAAAAAAATTCAACTCAAACCTCAAGTGCTGACAATGAAAGCTAGCCAGAACAGTTGTTTGTGTTGGCACGGGATGCCCTGAAATTAGCCCATCTCTTTCTGACAGAAGTTGCTCAATATGCTCTGCCAAATGCCAGTATGTATAATATTTTGAAGTTCAGCCTCTTCCCCCACTCTGCATTGCTTTCTATAATTGGTGGAAAAAGTGAGTTTTTTTCTGTTGGGAGCGCTTGTCAGGGATTCGTCTCGTGTCAGTCGGGTGAAGGGGAGCAGCTGAATGAATGAGTGTTTAGTCTGGAGCTCCTCTCCTGGGGATGCGCTTATATGCTCAAGGAAGTATTTCTAAGCGCACTTTCTCTCACTAAGTCACTATCTGAGGGGTTAAATAGCTATGGGTAGTTTGCTGTGACTTACATTTATAAACAAAGAGGACAACCAATCATTTTCTTCCCTCAAAACTTCCCCCAAAGTCTTCAGCCGAAGTGAATCAATGTGCCCATGGACACAAAAGTAATACATAAATCACTTGTGTACACATACATAGACTAGCTATGTTTAGCATGTACTTAAAAGACGCCTGCTCACTGTTCTGGTTGGGAGCCAGAGGTTAATGGGTCTCTGAGTGATGCTCTCCTCCCTGTGTTCTTTAGCTTTCTATGCATCCCTCGGTGCCTGCGTGTTTATTTGAACTGTGCGAGCATCTGTTTGTTTGTTTGTGTGTTGATTTATACCGCATGTTAAGTGCTTTGGTGGGAGGAAGGGATCCAGGATAGTCAGTGGTGCCATCACATCCCTTAGTTCCTGGCAGCTAGCTTTTCTAGCCTCTTCCCGCCTGGTTGGCCCGATTCCAAGGCTGAACTCTCCATTTTCCGGCTTTGGCTTCACTGGTCCAAAGCACTAGAAGTGACCCTGAGTTTGGCTCTGGGAGTTAGAGAAACCACTGAAAATGGTCTACCGAGTACTTTTGAATCCATTTCTGCCACTGCTGACTTGGAGCATGCACGGCTTAAATTGCACACAAGTCATTGTTTCCTTCCCCCTGCTCACTCTGTAATGGAAATGCAAGTCAGTCATGAGATTCCTCTTTCCCTCATAATATAGGACAGCCAACATAAGGAATCTCTAGAAATGGCCACAAATACTTTTTCCATGTAGCCCAGGTTCTCTGATCCCTGCAAGGCACACATCCATCTGATGGGCTTGATGGGTTTGGTGGAGCCGGGGGGCGGGTCAAAGGTCGCTGACCATGAGAGACCTGAGGCACAGCACCAGGATGTCGGAGTGCTGGAACTGACAGGAGCAGAGTGATGGCACCTCGGAGAGACGGGCCTCGTACTGTGGGCCACAAATAGTTGTGCATTCTCACACTCTTTCTCACAGAAACACAGCTTTGATGCTTAAGTTATGAGCCGGAGAGTGAGGCACCGGTTAGCGTGACCTCGAATGAACTCTTTCAAGAGCAGGGGTCTTTGATCTCCTTTTACAACTATTGGATAATGTCTTGAGGTGCATATCTTGTTGTCATTTAACCAAGTAAAATATTATGTGCATCATTTATAGGGAATTTGTTTGTCTCTTGCATAACAATAGTGCTTTCCCTTAAATTCTTGGGGTTCCCCCCATAACCAAGACCTACAGCTGAACTTGGTTTCTCAGATACCCGATATCCACTATTCTTCCACACTACACACTCATTGCACGTGCCGCTGTCTTGTGTTACTGGATTCAGCATAGCCAGTAACTATAGACTGCAGCGCTTCGCTAACCATTTAAGTGTTTCCATTGCTTGGATCTAAAGGCTCGACTGTGGTACTAAGGCGCACAGATTTAAAATTTGCATAGCCAAAAGAGGGTGCTTGTGCTATAAAAGTGTGGAGGCTTGAGGCCAGCTATTTGACTTGCAAACCTGTCTGCGTCAACAGGATGCCCCATCTCTGCACAGCATATACCCTTCACCTTATTCAGATACTCAATTTGTTGCACGGAAACTACACCAGAAATGGAGCAAAGCACGGCCGCTGTCTGATTCTCTACTAGCCAACACCCAGACCATTATCCCATCCGTCTCAGTAAATAGACCATTAACAGACGGGGCTGGTGGAAGCCAGATCGCTTTTGTTTTCCCTCCCATAGATCTGTGCAAATATTGATCTTCTCTTGAAGTACGAGTCAAAATAAGCTCCCTCTGTAGTTGACTCGGAGCATTTTACTTGTGGGTGAGTCATTTCTGACCCAAAGAGTGAGCAGAAAACAGATGGAGAGCTCCAGAATGACAGAATGGGAGGTCCGTTTGTTGAGTGTATTCTGGTCATCTGTAAGAGATCTGCTTTTAGTCTTATTGTTTTCCTTCTGTGGGCGTGATGCCAAACAGATCAGCAGTCTCTCCATGAGATGAATCCAGGCCAGACCAAACCAGGCTATTGGCAGAGAAGACTCCAGTGGGCAGGGAACTCCAAGGATAACAGCCTGTCTTGCGTTCAGATTTATTTGTATCACAAGCTAGAGGTGGCAGGGTCAACACACAGCGGAGGCTAAGGTGGTGTCTCCTGACTATTTTAGCACAGTGATCTGTGTAGAGGTTTGCAGGAGTAACTATCCAGGGTTGCGTGCTATGATTGTGAGCTTTATGGCACACACAGCTATGCATACACAAACTAAATGCATACGCGTGTGTCATTCACACAAACGCAAACAGACTGGAACTCTACGTGTCTCCCCTGCCCCTCAACCTCGGGGCAAAGAGCCGAGCTATGTCCAGCGGGATTAGCTGGCTCATTTTCCCCTCTTATGAGCTGGGGAAACAAAACAAACTCCAATCTTGTGGGGCTTGGCTGTTAGGACTTACCACAAACACTTCAGTTTAAGAGGTACATCTCCACCAATAATGTTTGAATTATAACCCTCCTCCTGCTGAGCATTTCCCTGCTTTTTTTTCAAAATATTCTTTGGCTTTCCCACTACTTGAAATACTCCAATAGCTGATACCTGAGGAGGCAGATCCCCCCGGGAAAGCACTATTCTTCCTTTGTGTATCAGTGATCTACTGTCTGCTTGTTACATCGAACTGTCAAGGCTCATTTGGCTCTAAATGTATGTGTATGCATCTGTCCATGGGTGTGCCTCATGCTAGCAGCCATTCTCTGGACAGCATATGTCCTACCATTGTGTACGGCCCCATTTGGTTAACGATGACACTGATGTCATGTCATTATCTTCCTCCTCCTTCGCCGTCTAAAATTTCCGGGGGGCAAAGTTATCAAGTGGCAGCTCGTGAGACGAAAGAAAGATGCTCTGTGTGTGTCAGGTGGTTAGAGAGGAGTGTGATGCTTGTCCGTGCCCCACGGCCAGTCATCCAGCCTCTACTGCCCCCATCAGGTTAGAGGACGGAGGTGCACGGCCAAGACGCAAGCTCTGAATGAGCGATGACAGGTGATGGTCGGACCAGGAAGTAAAGCTGAATTTGGGCACAAGTTGCACAATACGCCTTTATCTCTGTAGCATCAGCATTCCTGGCTTTTATAAACAAAACAAGCATGCCTCTTGCTTTTCACTGATACCAACAAGCTACCTTCTTGAGGGCAGTTTATAGATTGTCAGTCATTATGTGAGATTGTATTTCTGTGAGCGTTAATGTCAAGTGTTACCCAAAGCATCTGTTAACACTCTGAACTTGTTCTCTCTTTAAGTAAGTAAGTGTTAGCAATACTCACCTCCCTCTCCTTCACTCTTTTGGGATGCACAGAGGCAGACTCAGCCTGTCAGTGGTGATGATAAGACATGATAATGGATAAGGGTTTTTAACCTTGTGAGGATGTGATGTAACCACACTCAGCCCCCCTCAACCACACACGCAGAGTACAACTTTAGATTATCTGGCAGACAGTGGGTAGGCTAATAGCTGAGGATCCATCTCACACACTTGCATGTCCCAGAGGAAGCTGCATTGAATGGAAAAGAGTGTGACCTATGACCCGTAGTGATGAAAGACTGCTGTTGACAGATATAGTATACCTGTGAGAGTTATCTGTGTTTGGTTTTTCTGCAGGGATTTTGTTTCTGGACTGCAGCCTCACACGTTCTCTCTCGGTAAAATTCTGCACCGCGGGTTCGTTTCTGGTATCGACACAAACAGTCCTGCTCTTGGATAAACATGTATTCACACAGTTGAATTGTGTAGATACACACATGGGGGCATAAGCACACATCGCACATCCAAACAATGCTCTCAGTGTGCTGTGACTCTCACAGGGGTACATTTTCTCTCAGGGTAGAGTGTAGGAAGGAGGGGCAGATGGAATGGCAATGCAATGAGTGAAACTGGAGCCGCCTGAGGAATGCAAGGGGGTGTTTGGCGAGGACTGGAGTGAAGTTTAGTGAGTAAAGGGGGGTTGACTTGAGGGGTAGGATGGGTGATTAGGGGGGTGACAGCTGAGTGCTGACCCCTCTATAATGACAAATCATCTGGCAGGTGTGTGGCTCTGTACCCCAACCCTCCAGCTTTCCTGATTCCCAGGCCAGGAATCCTTAATTGTGACAAGAGCATAGCACTAAAAGAAGACTTCCGGGCATTTGAACTGTCATCCGGTGAGCTCATGACTGTCCTTTTTTCACGGACAGGGCACCATTCACACGTACCCTGCTCTGTGGTCATCCGTTGCTCTCTTTGCACTTTCAACACCCCAGCTCCTTTGCTTTAATGAACTTAGTTAATGAGGCTTCAGTCCTTGGAGCACACTTATCTTATTGATTTATCTTAACAGAGTTTTGTTGTTGTTGTTGTTGTTTTTTTCCTGACCCAAGTTACTTCCGCTGAATACAGAGTTTATATCACAAACAGCCTGAAAGTCATTGTAACCCTCTTGTGTAGATCATGAATTGTGCTGAGCACTCTACTCTCTGATCTTTTGCAGAGTTAAGACAAATGCTGACCCTGGATCAGTGGGGATGATGAGGTGGTTGAAGAGTCAAAAATATTCTCCTTTGTCTTTTCCTAATCTCTGACCCTGGAAAATGTCATAAGGTCAAGGAGAATTTATAATTATAAGGAGAATTTATAAGGGCTTTGCATCGTCTTTGTATTTATACTCCCAGAAATGATCACGGAAGTTGATCCATGAAATCAGACTGCAAAAAACGTTCATTATATAATTATTAAATGTAAATGAATACAATGAAAAAAGCACCAGCATGCTGATAATAAGGAAAGAATATAGCTATCATAAAGACCTAGTTCACCTCTTGAAATGTATCTGTATGAATCCCAATCAGTATGATAATATTGATACAATTAAGCAATGCTAGCAAGACATTGTTTCCTTCCATCTTATCCATCCATCTCCTCCCATCCTGTGATTTTACTTTGCCAAATAATTTAATAAAGGAAGCATTGAAGGTCAGGAGAATTAGACTGACTCATATCATGGTTATCATCTCGATTCTTCAGAATAATTTCACTCAGTTTGAGTGTAGTTTGTGAGTAAAACCTTTAAGCAGCTGCACAGTTTTATCTCAGATCAATCCTGGCACAGAAAGAAGCTCCTGGGCTGGAAATTTTGAAGACTCTCAAAATTCCCAGTTTTCCTTCATCACACCAGTGTAACTTTTTTTTTAACTTGCCGGATTATGAATAACAATGTCAAACTTTTAAGCAAGAAAACAGACAAACCACATGTGGTAATTCCTTAGTGAGCTTTGTTTTAAACCGATTTGGATTGCTACATGTACTGCAGGTCTGCTCTGTGGTTTCCATGTTGATTAAGTGTATACTTGTTGAAATAGCTGCTGTAGCATTACAGGCCTCTTTTCTTTTCCATCTAGCCTTGGCCTCCACAGCCTTTCTTAATCCAATTCTAGCCAACACATGGAGTCTAGACAAGAGGCCCAACACCGCCTGCACCCCTGTCTGGTATCTGCCGCTTTCCCTTCCGAGTTTTAGCCTAGCAGCATTTTCTACAAAGGACCCAAACACTCTCTACAACTTCACTGGGTATAAACACAGAGACGCACCAAATTCTCAGCTGGAAATCACGTGGAACCCGCCGGAACATTTCACCACTTATCTTTTCACTTTCAATTAGAGATGGAGCGCTGCTGTGTTTTCCAGGCAGAAGAAGTCGGGGAGGGAAAACTTTTTTAGGGTCCCTTCAAGAAAATGCCTGACCGATATTAGCATTAGCAGGAGACACTGGCGAAGTATTCAGTGGAAATATGCAGTAGAGTTTTGATCCAACTTCTGGGGTACAGTGAGTTTATAAAAGTAAAGGGTAATAGCAGATGGTAGGAATAAGAGGGTATAAAGTAACCCAAGCTACTATCATAATGGATTTGTACATTGATGCTGTTGATTAAGAGGAAAATGAAATACATTTGGGATGAAGTAAAACACCTGTCATATTCCCTCATGGCAGTCGGAGTCCGACACAAACACGCTGTGTCTTACTGTGTCACTCAGTTGTCTTCATCACCTGCATTCGTCTTTTCCAGCTCCCCCTAAGCGACATAATGGGCCAGTCCAGAGTGACCCATATTTACCCAATAATACAAAGCTTTGAAAAGACCCATATCACGTTGCAGCTAATGCTCCAGTGGGGCCCGGAGAGTGAAAGATGTTACCGGCCGAAACGGCTCGAGTTTCAGTGCCCTGCGAACAAAAGGCTGTCCAGTCTGGAGAGGGAATCGGAGACTGAGGGGACGGGGGAGCTGACAGGGTGGGAGAGTGCCCAGTGACACTGTAGCGTCGGAGAGGAATGAAGCATCTGGCTCAGAGGAGCGCTGCGTCTCATTTTATGATTGACAGCTGTTGTTTTTGGTTAGTCAGAAGCCCATTTTCGAACATTTCTTGTTGCAGCATGTCTTTATGCACTTTATGGGCTCCTTTTGGGATTTCTCAACAGTAAGTTGTCATGTGAGGAGTCTTCTAAATCGCGAGCATCTACAGCATGTCTTGTTGACGCACATATGAGGCATGTCGTTACGGGAAGATGCGGATGCAGCCGCCGGTTAATGGAGCAGAACCAAACTAACGTCTGGTGTTCTGGAGGAGCAGAGGACGGACCGGGTTGGTTTGGAAGAAGCTTTGTGGTGATGATGATGATGATGATGATACCCAAAGGTGACTTCACCTCATACCCACCCCCCCCCCCTTCCTTCTCCTTCTCTTCTTTCCACTTCCCAGCCCCCACACCTACACATCTCTCCCCCCCTCCACCCGCTTCCTCCCTCCTTCATGTTCTCCTTTTGCTCTCCCTCTCCTTAGGGGCAGGCAGGTATAAAGTTACACAGAGCTCTCAGCTTTCTTGGAAGGAATGACCACATGAGTAGCTTGGGGATTAGATTAGCAGGAAGAGCAGACTTAGCCGGGCTGTAAATAGCCCACTTTTTTCACCATTAAAAAGGCCCGGTACAATATAATCAATAGATAGCACTCATCTGATGCAGGAAGCCATATGAGAAGACCTCCCTCAAGTGCTCTGAAGGACAGGCTACAGAAGCTTTGGCCTAATGAAGTTATTATTAATCACTGGGCCTCCTGTTTTGAACTTGTGTTGTTTCTCTAGTGGGTGATGAGTGGTCTTATCTGATTGATATTCTGTGTCGTTCCTTTCATTTTCACTCCCTTTTGTAAGATGTTTAATATGTCACAAACATGCCAGCTAGTATTTTTCCCCTCTGTTTACACACACATATGTTGTAACAGCTCATGAAATCATAAAAAACTCGAGAAAAATCTGTCTTAGCCACTGTACTCTCACCTTTTTCTCACTTATCCATCACCTATTCACATCCACCTCAGCTCTGTCAGTCTCCCTGAGCCTCCCCACAGGTGTTAGGTTACTCTGTAAAGCAGCTTGAATGGGCACAGAAATCACAGAGTGCTGTCTGTCCTCTTGATTCCTATTTCACTTTGAAGTTTCCCCAGCTCACAGGAACAGGGGCCACAAAGCCAGACTCGTGTGAGGGCTTTAGACCTCTCCGCCAGCGCTACAAAGGGGAGACAGAAGAGGAGGGGGGGGGGGGGCATATTGAGCATGGCTACGTGTTGTCTCTGTTGCAGGAGGACTTTGCTTTTTTAGCTTTGTTGTAAGAAACGACCACTTTTTGAGTGTACAAAAACATTGGAGAAAGGATTAGAGTGGGTGGAATCGCAGGTCAAACACCCCTTTACACACACACACACACGCGCACACACACACACACACACAGCATAAGTAGAGAGACAGCTTTAACAAGACACGGAGACTAAATTAACAGCTCGACTGTTTTTCTGTCCGTGCGCAAATGTGAAAATAAACAGTGACTTGGCCTCGCGTTGAGCCTGAAAAGGGGCTTTGGCAGCATACATCTGTAAGCACTTAGAAAAAAGAAGACATCTATAATACTCTAATAGAGCAATGTTGGTGAAGCTTTTAGGCACAAGGTGTTCCACTGTTAGTGTATGACTACATCTGTCTTTGTCGATCTCATCAAAGGAGCCTGAGGAGCAAACTTCAAATGTGGGTTTATAGAAGAATAATATAAAGTTACAGTCACAAGAACCACCTTAAATCCAGCTTTCAGGGTGTGGAGTCAGTCAACAAATCCCGGTGCTGGTACTGAGCAGAACTTTGTGTGTTCGCAGGTATCTGAACCACGTGCGTGCTGCCATGCCTCAGGACACAGCCGGAGGATACACGTCGGGGTTGGCGTGTTATCGAGCCATCCAGGATGCTTTCAGCGGGCTGTTCCCTCAGAGAGGATGAGGCCACCAGAATCTTCTCCAGTCATACATGTGACTGAATGGACTATAAATACACAAAAGTGCTGCTGCGGTGCAACATGTTCGGACTCAAGATGCATGTTTTTATATATTTTGTTAAAGCTATTTTTTGAATAAAAACATTGAGTCTGTCCATCATTTGAGATTTATTTTAAAATGAAATAACTCAACATATGAGTACACCCAAAAACTTAGAGTTTTAAGAGACGGATCTTGGAGCAAAATTCAAGCAAGTTATTTGAGACCAAACTAAATTGTTGTTTCCAGGCAAGATTAATTATCTGTAGGAGTAAAACTCTGCAAAGAATTGGAATAAAGAAAAAGGTCTCTTTTAATATTTTCTTGCTCTCCTGATTATCAAGTTGAATGTGTCGTTTCTTCAAACTTCTGTCTCTTCGGGGCTGGTTCCTCTGAGGACTCTGAATACCAAAAAAGAAGGGAAAAAAAAGGAGTAAATCAAATTAAACTTAGTGCACAACAAAGGCAAACATGGTGGAAAAGATAGGAACAATTTTGTAAACATTTTTTAAATGGGTTTCCTGCCATAGAGAGCATCTTCAGTCTAAAAGGAATATGGTAGCATAGTTTAAGATTACAAGTTGCATGTGGAAAAACCACGTAAGAAGAATTTCATCTGGACAAGTTCAACTAAAAACTGAGATGTTTGGTGAAACCGAAATTGCTTAGTTACAAGCTACCCTTGCAAACTTTGGAGCATGTTAGTGGAGGGTTGCTTTTCATCTGCAAATGAACATTAATGAACTGAATGAATATTTAAAAGAAGATTGAGCAAATGTTTATGTGCTGATGTGAGAGACTGATAATGTACGAAAACAATTGGTTATTGCTGTTTAAGGTGGTTGTACAAGCTGTTGAATCATGGTCAGAACTCAGTTTTTCACACACTGCTTCCACATTTGGGCTTAGTTTTTTATGTAATATATCTCATGTGGTTCATCTGAGCGTGTTCTCATTATTTTCCACATTTTCAGCCTTAGAACTGCACAAAAATACAATGAAAAATGCTTTGTGTATTTTATTTCCTTCGGAACAATGGTAATGACAAGTAGTAGTAGTAGTAGTAGTAGTAGTAGTAGACAAGAACCAATGTTTCGATAATTGTTGCGATAATAGTTAATATCGTAATAATAGTTAAAGGGTAAAAACATGAAATGGTTAATGGGATACTATTACCCTTAGTTTGGGAGCACTGTATACCCAAACCAAGTGGAAGAGATGGCTTAGGCCGGTTTTCCTCCACAAATTGTAAGTAAAATTCATTATAGTTTTTGAAAAATCTGCTCTGCCAAACGGTACGACAGGCAGTTCAAGGGTAAGGACTTAATGAAGACCAGACTGTTCTCTAGTAGGGATTTACACAGAAAACCTTATAATAAAAAAATAAATCCTTTCCTTTTTCTGATTATATCGTTACATGTTCATTTTCCAGATAATCATTTTTCATTCATTCATTTTCTGTACCCACTTCAGGGTCAGGAGCCTTTATCAGCTACTATCAGGCAAGAGAAGGGGTAAATTTGGACAAACCGTCAGTACTTTAAAGAAAATGAAAGCTTAACAAGTTAATAAGAAATGTACAAATCTTTCCTCACTGACTTCCAAACCATTTCTCACCTGTGTGTCCATCACTGCTGCAGAAGAGGACCTCTTTAGGGAGTGTGAACTTTACGCACATCATATCTTTGTTGGGTGCTACGTTACGCACAAAATGCACAGAGTAACTGTTCTTCAGAGGGTGTCCGAGGCTGTGGGAAGCCCTCTCCACAACATCTGCCTCAGGGTTGTCGTCTTTAGAGAAGCCGTAGCAGTAAACTGTGGGGAGCTTTTGGTCACAGGGAGGTTCTCCTTGCAGGAGACCTTTGAAAGCATCCAGGAACTCCAGAGCCAACGCAGGCAAGTTCATCACCACATGAACACCAGCTTCTCTCTTCAGCAGAGCATGCAGCTCCTCCTTTAAAGGTCCCCTGATGAAAGCTCTGCCATCCAGATTAAAGCTTCGGACTTTGCTCTCCACCTTGTTTAGCTTGCAGTTGTGCTGCAGCCACCTGTAAGACTCTGGGTTGAGATCATTGGCCAGAACGTTGGCACCCAAGCGGGCAGCTGGGATGGCGAAAGGTCCAACGCCAGCAAACACGTCGAACACGGTGTCACCACGTTTAACGAGCTGCACCACCCGCTGGTGCTCGGTACTCAGGCGAGGGTTCCAGTAAACACGAGAAAAATCAAACTCGTACGTCACCCCATTTTCTTTCACCTGTGACAAGGACAGATAACGAAAGAACTGTCAACAAATATCTGAGCAAACAATGAATCCAACCATGACTACAAAGAAATTCTGATACTAAAATGTTAATAAAACTAAATGTTGCCATTTACAAACCATCACCATCATCGCACAAGCCCATACAGCCCATTAATGGTACTTCCATGCACATTCATACCATAATGGACATATTGAGAGGCAATGTGGGGTCCAAAGTCTCTCCCAAGGACAGTTCAATATATAGTCTGGGAAAGCCAGGAATCAATCCAGTAACCTTCCAGTTGACCTCATGAGCTACAGGCCCCCTACATGCTGAAATTTCTTATGTGGTGTTCTTTGTAAACAACAAACGTTTGAGGTTTGCTAGTGAGTAGTTGTGAAGAAATATGACATTAGTTGTTGGAACATTAACTTTAATGCTTTTGATGTGCTTGAAAAGCTCTGCAATTAGTTCTGTGGGAATGTAACAGTTTTTCCCAAAGTCAGCAACTCATGAACGCCTCATGACAGGTCAATTATAGACTTAGCTTTGCCTGAAGAATATGGTTATCCTGGCGTTTCACATATAGAGGATTAAATGACATGATCTTATAATCCTTTACCCATGAAATCCAATATCAAGTAAAAGTAGGAAAATATTTCCTAAAACTTCAGCAACTGATTACCTAAATTCCCAAACTTAGGAAATCTGTTGCTGAGATACTTGTCTAAGCATTTTTTAAAAACACATTTAGTAATTTGTGTCCATGCTATTATTAACTACGGAAACTTCAAAAGAAAATGCTGTAGGAGCAGCATAAGATGACGATCTTTTTCTTTGCTTATTTCGAACTTAATGGGCACAGATTATATGTTAATATGTGTGAATCATCAATTTGAAATAATTGCACATACTTTGGCAACCATGTTCTCCTCGCCAGCCAACACCTCCATCTTGAAGTTACGATAAGTTGAGTCAATCATGTTTGTCTTATTGACCACACAGGTGACACCAGGGTTTTTGTCCATGATCACCTGACCTGCAGTGGAAGAAGCAAAGAATCAGATTCCAAGCCCCGATATCTGCATGTAACAACCTCTGTTCATCCCTAATGACTTCCTGCTGGTTTACTTTAACTGCACCAGTGATTTAAGCACTTTAAGCATTACAGCATGACTAGCCCTTCTTAATAATTCTTTTGACAATTTGGAAAATCATATGAATTAAATTATGACCCATGAGATTCATAAACAATGAGTTACACACTCTTTATGACAGCACCAAAGTGGACGATATCAGTGTTTGCCTCTCACCTATGAGGTTCTTGTATGGCAGCTGGTGGTCTCTCAGGTTCATATGCGCGATATGTCCCACCCGGCTGAACCCAGATGTAACATCCTGACCCTGAGGGAGTACCGCCTCCAGCACTTCTTCACTCTTCAGGTTGTCATAGGTAAGCTTCAGCTCATACTGATGCAGCTCCTCAGGGACACTGAATGACCTGATAGCCTCGGCTTCAGCCTCACTGAAGGAGCTTAGAGAAGACACTCTGTGAGGGTCCAGCAGTACAAGCCGAAAGCCACTATCCTCCTCTTTGTCTGGAACAACTCTGGGTAGACCAGGGCGCTGGATGGTGGACTTCCTCAGGCTCTTTACTACTTTATTCAAGACCCCAGTGGGTACCCGAAGAGCTGGGACTGTGATGAACTGTGTGAAGGCATCTTTGTCCAAAGAGGTCATACCCCGGACCTCTGTAGGGGGGTGGTACAGTTTAGGCTCCATGATGGTCTTTGCAGCAAAGCCAGGACAAAGTAGAGCAGCGGAGAGGAGGTTCTGGTGCAGAGAGACCGATTTTAGCTTTTGCTGACTTTCAACAGATGTCACGATTCTGGTGATAAATCTATAAAAACAAACAGAAAACCTGCTGATATTGACTTTATCTAAATTAAGAAAAGTTACGTTACGTGTCCCTGTTTGGATTAAGGAAACTTCACCATTTCTAGCTCTGGATGTAATAAAATATTTTGGCAAAAACGGCACCGAATTCTGTTATAAGGTGAAACAACAGCGTTTAAATGCTTCATTTTCTGTTTCTTGTTGGTAAAAACAACCTTACACGTTACTGTGTATAATCATACTACTTCTAAAAGTGAACAGTAATCGGATTTGAGGTTATATCAGTTGTACCAAAGCAGAAATGTATGTATCTAAAGCACTCACCTAAACATCCTCTGTCCTCGAACACGCTTGATTTGCGTCATCAGTAGTGGACCATTGCTGAATGGTGATTGGGTAAACGCGTGGAGTGTCGATTTCTGAATGGCTATTCTAAAATCGGTCACGACAGATGCGACGGAACAGACAGGCACATGATGTGGGTTATCAACAACAACAAAAGTGAGCAGCTGACGGGTTGATAAGAGGAGAGCTTAAAAGTGTTTGACGGAGAAGATGGTCTCATAAAATCTGCCACTCTGACCGTCGTCACGCTGAGTAGAGCGCCTCTGAGGTCTGACGCGGATCCGTTTGTTCCCTGAAACTTTTTGACAATGAGCATCAACGGTCACAACACGGACTTTTACAGTGAATGCACCGCCAGGGACACAGAGGGAGGCGAGAGGACACCTTTATTAGGAAATGTGAGTGATCCCGTCGTTTATTTTACGCCTAAATAACACGGTAAAATAAATCGCTGTCGTGTGGAAATATTTATGTCAGACATCACATGAGCTGAACTTCACATTTTCAGTTTCAGTGATTTTGCTTCGGTCAGCACTTACCGTGAAAGCATTTAGCAGTCAAACAGCTGCTTTTCCATGACATTTAAAGAGCTACATATGCATTATTTCTTCATACAAACAGTGATTAAGTCTGCATTAAATACAAGATGTTATTTGTTCATTTAAAGAGAGGTTAACACGTTTTAAACACCCATGCCTTTCGAGGTTTGATCTTAAGACAGATGTTGTTTCCTTAAGGAAGTCTGAAGGACTTAAAGACTATATAACCTACCAAAATCCACGTTTGGTAATCACCGTATATCGGACTGGGGATGCAAGTAATAGCTTAATCTAACTCATATAGATTTAATGTGGGTGTTGTGGGTGTGTGTGTACACTTTTTTAATCTTGTGGAGTGCTTTCAGTATTTTACATCAATCATAAATAAGGAACACATAATTTACATTGAATTAATTCAGTATTTCTGTGTTCGGGTGATTTGTAATGTGGTGACTTCTCTTGATTGGAAGTCTTTAAAAGTGTTATTAAATCAAAGGTAATTATGATGTATGGGATGTTTTTTCAGGGCTCTTCAGTAGCAATGAATTATCTGACACAGTCCTGAATTGTAAACTATATTTATCAGTTAGTGATGATAAACTGTGGTGCAAAATAGCCATTTAGTTCATCAAGTTTACAATTACCTTGTATTTGAATGCATGGTTTCATTAACAAGGTAAATGATATTTTTTGCCTCTGCCTTTGCCTATTTTTTGCCTCTGCCTACCTCCAAACAGACACTACTCATCTGCAGTTACATCTCTATTCATGTTTGTTTTTAAAGTGCTATTCTTAGTATTTACAGATCTGTCATTTAATATTCTGGATTTGCTGCCATTATATTTCCATTCATCTGGTGGCCCTAGTGTACTTCCTGTCTTTCAGTACTGTAACAGACAAATCCAACTGAGTGGCTTGCAGGTCAATCCAAGCTTGTTGTGACACTGACACCAGAGTTGCTACTTGTTCTGTCCAGGATATCCCCCATTAGAGGGGTCAAGCAGTTTGGGCAGCTCCCCTTATCCTGAGCTCAGGCAGCTGTCCTGCAGCTAGCTGCTCAAATCCCACCCCATCCATTTCCATTTCCATTCCCTGATCCCACATACCACTGCAATGTTGTTTCATGACATCCATCATCAGGGCTGGCCAGTTGTTCTTGATGCTGCCATCAGCCGCACTAAGACTCTTACAAAAATAATCAGATTTTGTCCACAGCTGCTTCTTTGTCTACATCGCCACAGTCTTACCCCCTGTGTGTTATATTTCCTCTGTTATAGGGATCAGTCCAAGCCAGAGCCCCAGGAGCCTCCTTCACCTCCTCTGTATTTAATCTGATGAACGCTATCATGGGCAGCGGTATTCTGGGTTTAGCTTATGCCATGTCCAGCACAGGAATAGTTGGTTTTTGGTAAGAATGATGTCATTTAATCAGGCTTACTTATCAAATATTTACTTCATGTCCGCTAATTATTGTTCTCCCTTAGTATCTTGCTGATACTGGTGTCCAGCCTGGCAGCGTACTCTATACATCTCCTTCTGAAGCTCTGTGACCTAACAGGTAGGAGAATAACAATCACATCCTTGTGACTTCATCTATGAGGTTACATCCATACTTCACACCCTGATCTACCTCTCTTCCTTTTCTTTTGATCAAATCAGGAAACCAGCCAATCTTTTGTGTGTTTTAAGATTGTTTATCTTTTGTTTTTAAGTCAGAGCTCTGTTCCAACTGAATCAGGTGATGTTTAAATAGTGTTTGGAAGAAGGTCAAAGGAGCCAAGAGAAGAGATAATTGGATCCCACAAAAATTCTGTTGAGTTTTGTAACTTTTCGGCCACTTTACACACAAACCTCATGTCTTCTATATATTTCCATGCTCCTTTTACTTTAGGTATCAACTCATATGAAGATCTTGGAGGAAAAGCCTTGAAAAAACCAGGAAAAGTAAGTGTTGGTTTGTGGACTGCTGTGAGTTTGCCCAGTCAAACAGTTCAGACTTTATATTTTTAACATGACCAGGAAGCATTTTCACACTAACAGCCTTCTTAACATTCTCTCTAGATTCTGGTTGGAATTGCTATTCTCATCCAAAATATCGGTGGTAAGTCTGTCTCTAGAAATTACCTCTGACATGTTAGACATAAACTGATTATGTGTATTTCATGAGAGGCACAGCAGTGAGGATGATGAGGAGTGCTGGAGGGTCACTTTGTTTATTTTGGAGGTAGATGATGCCCCCTACTGGCTATGGGAGGCATCGTTGCTGAAGCACACACACACACACCCGACACTAAGGCTATTATCGAGATTCCCAGATAACCTCTGACCCCCATAGTCACGTCCCCCTCCCCTGGGCCTGAAACATGACTTCACCTATAATTGATCGCTGATGGTAAACCCACTCCCACCCACTCAAAGGTGAGTAATCTAATGGGACCCCTCCCTTTATCCCCCCTTCCCCCCTTACTTCTGTCTCCCACTACCATCTCCACTCATTCCACGGACGGCGCTTCCCCTCGGACAGCTGAGAGCTGAGGCGATAGCTCTTCTGCCATCATTAGTGGCACGGCTGAGTGGATTACTGCCGTACCCTCTGGTATGTTTGTGGTTTTCCCAGCATGTGGCAGTATGTGCAAGAGTGCGAGAGCCAGCACTCCAGCATGCATCTGTCTATACCCCCGGCCCCCTTTTTTTAAGAGCGCAATTAGCCTCACTCTGGGTAAACATTCATCTGCTCTGCCAAAGGCTGATGGGCCAATTGACCTTAATTACTGACCAGCCCCTGGCTCTCACAGCCTGCCTCTCTCCTTGCTCTTAATGAAATGAATGTGGCTCTGTCTGATGTTGAACACACTCTCCAGCTATTTGCTGACCACACACATTGAGTTTACCTCAATTTTCCTTGAACTTTACATACGTTCTTGTTATTGAAATCTGTTTTCTTACCACTTGGTCAATAACGATCCTCTTTGTTCACTCAAGGAGCGTTTTTTGTTTAGAAATGTAAGTATGATCCCACGTGGTATTTCCATAGAGGTGTTGTGTTAAAGTAACCAACTGCATGAAACTAAAGCATTGCACCATGCCTGTTGTGTGATCCTTGTCAGCGCTTTTATCCGTTTCTGTGATTTAAAACAGTTTTTTCTAACAGTCTGTTTACATTGATAAGTGAATATTTCTGTGCTAATGTGCTGAAGCAGCCTCTGCCTTAGAATAACCTCTCACTGACAGATTCTAGTGCTTATAAATGACAATAGTTGCTCTCAGAGAGAACGTGCTTGTGTCTGTGTGGGCTAGAGGGTTATTGGAGGAATTTTCTTTTATAAACAAATACAGGATCTGAAGGATTATGGCTAGGATTATTTGACGGCGAGTGCAGGACCTGCCCCGGGGCAATAAAGGCCCGGCTCACTCTGCACAGGCCTGGCTTCGCAAGTCTAAATCCCCTAACAGTACCCTCGTTATGATTAACCGCACGCTGCACCTGAATCCCCTTTTTTCAGGCCGAGTGTGTTCTCGTACATATTCTTTTCCCATTTTCCTTGTGGAGGTTCTCTGGGCTGACTTTCAGGAAATGACCCTGATCCTCTCTCTGATTGGCTGTCAGAGCAAATGGGGAAGTATCCTGTTTCCTAGTAAGGTGGGGAAAGGGTAGAAGTACCTGGATTAGCGTCAGAGATCATTATTGTTAGCATTCCTGTCCCCCCACTCCCCCTCTCCTCCCGCCCACCAGTTCTCTATTCTGGCTGCAGCAGTTTGCAGACCTGAATAAACCTTTCCCTCACGCAGGAAAATCCTCATCTTCCTCATGCAGCAACTCGCTGGTGGCAGCATTCACTCATCTACTGTTTTAGGGATTTTAAAGTTTGGCATGATTGTCTACATTTTGTGTTTGCTTATTAATTTCTGTCTCTCATCTCAGCCATGTCGTCATATTTGTTCATCTTGAAGTCCGAGCTCCCTGCAGCCATCGACAGCTTCCTGAGCCCAAAGGAGACAGGGTGGGTACCTTGAGCGCTCTGAGCTCGCTCATTTGCAAAAAAAAAAAAAGGGAGGGGGGTGCAAATCTCACACAGCTGCTGGGAGAACTATTCTTTTAAATTAGCTGCACTAGGATAACAGATGAGTCATTCCTGTTTCGAGGATGTTGTAGATGATATATTTGGCTTTCAATATAAGTCAAATTTGGAATTTTTACACTGCAAAATAACGCAAACTGGAATGATCTGGTCAGTGATAAATGTATGAATAATGTGGTGGAAGAGGACCTCTCTCAACTCCCGGTGCACTACTAATAACTTCTCTATGAGAGGTCAGAGGGAAAGCTCTTTGTCTGCTGTGTAGCATGAAGCTCACCCAAAGGAAGCGTGTTGGTCATTGAGGGAGTCGTTTATCAACCATCAGCAGACTGTCTTTCATTGGCCTACATGGATGAGCCAAGAATGTAACGTCTACCACTTTATTATTGGCCACACTGGTTTTAGCAAGGCTTGTAGCAGCTCTCGGCCCCATCCGTCAACATCTGAATCTTCCGCACACAGCTGCTTTGTATTAGTCTGCTCCTTTCACCCCCAAATCTCTCACACATGTTCCCCAGAATCAGACTGATACAAGGGGATATCAGTTTTGCCATTCTAATTACAGCCCACTGCTGAGGGAAGCAAAACATTTCTGTTAATGAGTGGCTTTGGGATGTTAACAGACGCAAACCCGATTCCATCAAAGCCTTAATAAATGATTTGTTTTATATCAAAAAGCGTTGCGTTTTTGTCCGCTCATTTATCATGATGCGGCAGAGTGAGAACACGAGTCGCGCTCGGCTTGCCCTCCCACTTTTTGGGTTTGCGTTAAAAGGCCGCGCAACCTGCTTCCCTGATTGTGTTTTACATTTAGCAACCAGGCCAAACATGCAGACCGTTGCAGATTGGGGATTGAGCTGTGTTGGCCAGATTCATGCTGATCTTCATCACCGTGTGGAGACTGACTCACTGGCAGTCGTACTGCAGCCTTAAGTCGGTGCTATGCTTGCTGCTGTAGCGTGAAATGTAAAACATTTTATGGGTCCTTTAGGTATCCTTTGGCTTTACGGTAAGCTCGGAGGCCTTTATTTTTTGTTGTTGCTATGTCTGCTGAGTGGAGAAGGGGCCTAATTAAGCTGCTGGCAAGTGCTTCATCTCAACTTTGGAGAAGAGGCAAATAGACAAAAGATCATCGGGGTCAGAGCAGAGGTCTCCTCGACATCCAGTTACGGGGCTGAAGCTGTGTAGACGCAGAGACAAATCCTTTAGCGCCTATGGTAACGCCACAGCTGTGAAACTGCCAAACAGGGGTCAGTGGGTGTTGATGTGGTCGGAGCAGGTGCTGCTGACTTTGGAAGCCCCATAAAGAGCAGTGGAGCCAGTCCCTCATGACCCCACGCTGCGGTCCAACATACAGCAGCCACAGGCAGGACCCCTCCACCCGACCCTGACCCCAGCGGAGCCGGCATGCCTTCCACATGTGTCACCTCCCCCCCCCCCGTCTCCCCCCCCCGTCTCCCTCCTCCACCTTCTCTTCCTCTTGCTCCCCAATCCCGGATAAACTGCCAAGGCTATCCTTCAGCTAAGGAAAATATTATTCCTCCTTAAAAACCCTGCAAGTGAGATTTGGTCTCATCTGAAGGAATGACACAACGTTTGCATGTGAATTACATAACTGTTATGCTTCAGAAGGGCTAAAGCCTTTAATTCATTCCACATGATGAATCTGTCACTCTATATTCGAGCGTTAGTTAGGCTGGTTCACCTTAAAGCATGGAGGATTAATTTTACTGTTTCTAACATTTCAGGACACACAACATGATGATGATGAGTGCAGCTTGATTCGACATAAATCTTTAATGGTGCATGTTTTGGTTCGGTTTTTCAGAAATGCCTGGTATGAAGATGGTAGGTTGCTTCTGATCCTGGTTACAGTTTTCGTGGTTCTGCCTCTGTCAATGTTGCCCAAAATTGGTAAGTTTGTTCGTTCTAAAAGCTTCCTGATTTTCTGATTTGACTGGCTTGAGTAATCACTGAAGTTGTCGCACTTAGGGTTCCTGGGGTACACCAGCAGTCTTGCCTTCCTGTTTATGCTGTACTTTGCAGTTGTGGTATGATCTTGTTTAAACCTTCAAAAGGGTTTTTACTTCTTTTCCCCCCGCTGATTTTTTTTACACTGTCTTCTCTAGATAGTGGTCAAGAAATGGTCCATTCCCTGCCCACTGCCGCATAATGTCACTACCCTTTCTGGCACCTTCAAGGTAGGAATAAAAATGTGCATTTGTAAAAATAAAAAGCTCCTAATATTCTTTAGATGTCTTTTTATGTTTTCTAATGATGTTGAATTTGACATTAGTGTTTTTCTTTCTTCTTTTGAGAGACCATCATTCAAAGCTGATCTGAATTCATTATCTTACTAGATGACACAGAAACTTAGAAACTTGATAACATGATTTTCTGGGTTTCTTTTTGCTAATTGTGCATTATCAGTGGTGTTATTCAGGGACACAGCCGCTGCAGCATTGATCAGAGATAGTATGACCTGTTCTGTAGTTTCTGATTACTTCCGCAGTTGATCTCCATCCATTTTTTTGTTTTTTCCAATTATTTTTATCCCCCTCTTTTTATATGGAGCCACATTACAAATGAGATGGACATGACCGATTGTTCCAAAACAATATTGCAAAATATCTTTGTAGCCATGTTTGGCAAACTGAAAAATCATGGCTGTGCTCAGATTTTATCAATATTTTTTATTTTTTTTACATGCTATGTTAGAGAAAATATTCTACTTGTCTCTGTGAATCCGTGCAGTTATTTTGGGACAATCCAGTGTTGAATAACTAGGTGTTTCCAAACTTTTGTCGAGCTCTATACAATAACATATACGATAACATAGCTCTAAGGTCGGCTGCTGGACCACATGGTTCTGGCCACTCGATTAAGAGAAAAACCCAGGATATTGAGTTTACTGATTGTGTCAGCTTTAGCTGATGAGGAGCAGAAAAGGTTGGAGAGAGCTGTACACGGTGAATAAAGCCAGTCCTGAAGGGAAGGAAGTCCAGGTGGCCTTCACTGACCCTGGAAATGAACTCTGCCCTTTAGAAATTATACACCATCTACATCTCCACAGCTTATACGGGTTAACTTTAGTGATCGTTTTCCTTATAGGAGTAAAACCAGGCAGGGGGATTTTATTTCTATTCACAGCCACATAAGACAAGTAATCTCTTTGTAAAAGAAAAAAAAACAACAAAAACAGCACCCTCCTTGTTTTGTTTCTGTTTCTCCAGATATCAAATGTCTCTGACTCAGACTGTACGCCCAAGCTCTTCATCATCTCCATTAAGGTGTGTATATGATGAGTGTTTTTCTCTGCACTCCACATTCAGGACCTTTTGAGGTTGCAGTGAAAAAAGCAGTTGAATGGTAGTTGTTTGCCTCTGCTGACAGGTTCCACTCTCACCTTTTTAAAGGATCGGTCTGTGTGTGGAACCTGAGCAGCTCCCTTTGCAGCTGCCACTCATATTTAAGCTACACTTTAAAACCACGTGTACACGTGACTCCCATCATTACACCGACTGAGACGTAGCGGCAATAATTTGGTTCATGTTTGCCACAAGAAGCACGTCATTACAACGTGTTACAGATTTACATTATTTATAGTTCAGGACATATTTTGAGTAAATTCCAAGAATGGACGGATCGTTTTATGTCATCACAACCAGCAGCTTAGACAATAATTCCCACTATGCAACTGATACTTTAACCCACCTGCCCTCTCACTCCTGTGTAACGATGTAAGCTGATAATTTGTTAATGGTGGCTGTGCTGTGCCTGATGTGTGTTGCAGAGTGCCTATGCCATCCCCACCATGGCTTTCTCCTTTCTGTGCCACACGGCTATCTTGCCGATCTACTGCGAACTGGAACGGTTAGCGCTGAACCTTTTAACATTAAATGCCACCGAACCTGCATCTGCAGTCACCCTGCAGATGAATAATGTGCATGACATCCTCAGTGAATACCTGGTGTCTTTCAGACCTTCCAAGGCCAGGATGCAGAACGTGTCAAACATCAGTATCGGCCTCAGCTTCGTGCTTTACTTCATTTCTGCTCTGTTCGGCTACCTCACCTTCTACAGTAAGCCTGCACGGACACACACGATTAACTGAAACTCCTGCTTTGTGTGTATTAACGTTTTCATATCTGCTGCTTCTAGATCACGTAGACTCAGAGCTGCTGCTTGGTTACGGTACCTACCTGCCACGGGACATCATGGTGATGACGGTTCGACTGGCCATCCTGGTCTCTGTGCTGCTGACCGTACCACTAATACACTTCCCAGTGAGTTCACGAACTTGTCTGCTTTCCCTAAATCTCCCTTGAACCATTTTTCTCAAATTAGCTTTATTTATGTGCAACCCGCAGGCCCGTAAGGCCGTCATTTTGCTGCTGTATGAAGGACGTGACTTCTCCTGGCTGATCCATATCGTCTCCACTTTAACCATCCTGAGTGTGGTGCTGATGCTGGCCATCTTTGTGCCTGATCTGAGGAATGTGTTTGGAGTAGTAGGTATGGGATATTTTGGAAATATGAGACAGTAAATTCTAATTTTGCTTCTGAGTCTGTGCCTAGTTGGGATGAGGTATGAAAAGCAACCCCAAGCATTATTTCACTCGAATCAGAATCTGCTTATACATGATTGATGTCCAGCTTTAAAAGTGTCTCTCCTGTTTGTTTCCCAGGATCAACAATGTCCAGCTGTTTGCTGTTTGTCTTTCCGGGCATCTTCTACCTCAAAATCAGCGGTCAGCCCTTCCGATCTGTTGACTCTGTTGGGGTAGGTCCATGCAGTTCATTACATCTCACTTAACACCATTTTATTCTGCGTTTACATTGTTGATTTATTGCTTGTACTTTTTGTCTCTAGGCGATACTTCTTGTGGTTTTTGGGTTGATCATGGGTGTGATCAGTCTGTCTGTCATCATCGTCTCATGGGTGAAGGGCTCCTAATCCCCGCTCCAGACCAAATCAAGACCAAAGACCAATGACAAAAAAGGGAAACGCACCAAAGAAACACATTTAATAGAAAGGGAACCAAGCAGAAGCAGTTTAAGCTCAGGAAAATCCTTTATGGTAAAGTTGTTCTGAACACTTGTTTTTATATTCTAATTTACAAACTTACAACTTCTACATGTTGATTCTTGATTTGTTGTTTGGTTTTTTTTTTTACCATGAAGTGCAGCACAAAAAAAGTCTTACACTCTTACACTCTCATGGCTGCTGCATTGCTCTGTGTGGACACTTGTGCACTTTATGTAAGCGGTGAGTGAAAATGTTGTCCCAGTCATAATGGTTGGTATTTCCTAATCACATTATTTCATGTAAAGATGAACCTTGATCATTGTTTTTTAAGTCACTAAATATGTTTTAAATCCATTTACAGTTTTAATTCAGGTATTTCTGCTCTCTTCTCTGCATCAGTGAATGTGATTTTTTTTTTTAAACTCACTTAAGAACAGATCAGTTTTTGTTTGATTATTTTACAAATTAAAGGAGAAGTTGTCTATGGTGTGAAATGTCAGTTTACTCATGTAACCACAAAAATGTCTTCATCAGTGCATCATGGTAAACATGTCTGCCTGTTTGATGGGCACGAACTGTGAAGATGATGAGACCTCCTTCTCTGTGTTGTTCTGTGGTTCGTAGCTAATGAAAGCCACATGCGTTGCACGTTTCTAATCGCGATGATGTTTAGATTGTCTTGATGCTACTTCTGGTTTCTGCAGCCGCTTGACTGCTTCATTCATCACAAGAATTGAAGCAGGTCGGCCCACCGTTCCTGCAGGTTCTCTAGTCTTTCAATTCGCAACTTTCTTCCATCTCTTCAAAGGACACAACCATTAATAAAGAGAAAACCAGCAAGTTTCTGTGCCGGATATGTGTTTGATGCTCAGATAATCAAGGTAGAAACAACAATTTGAACATGTTTTCTTGCATGTTCTGTCACTTTTTTTTTTACTTCTTTTAAACAGAAAAAAAATTAATTGGGATGTAAAACCAGATGATTAAACAGAAACAAGTGAGATGCTCACAAGGGGAAATCCCTTCTTCAGTTAAGAAATATAGTGTAAAAGGAACCATGGCAGTAAAAGTAAGAGCTGAGTGTTTCCTTGTTGCAGCTCCTCTACATACTGTATGCTTTTCTTGTATGTGGGCCTCATATGTAGCACAAGATTACCACCTAGTGTCTGATAGGTTTAAGAGCACGCTGTTGTCATTTCATCAACATTCTTTTCCAGGTTAATGAAACTTTAACAATTAAAAGATAAGCAGATGCTTAAGTTTTCTCACAGTTCTGTGGAAGTGAACGCAGCTCTGAGCTGTTTTTATGGAGGCCTGACGGGGACTGAGTCCTCTGCCTGGGGTGGGAGTGTTTTTGTTTAGTTAAACTCGCTCACACCCTGGGCCCATGTCCAGCAGTATGACAACACCATCTCCCAGGGTTAGAGGATGGAATGAGGCAAGGAAACGATGGTGGGCTGAAATTAAGCCCCCGTTGGCAGCCTCTGCTTTTCGTATTATTTTAAAAGGTGTTGACTGTGTTCTCTGAAAATGAGTTTCTGTTGTTGGAAACCAGGATGGCGGTTGGTTGTGATCCCAATGTCCAAACATCGACCTTTGACATGATCAGTTTGTTGTCCCTGCCTTCATGGAGGCCAGAGAGGTTTTTAACCACCGGCAAAAAGGCTTCAGCGATGGGAGGATCGGTGTGCCAATACTCATCATAATACAACCACTGGGATTCATATTGGCAGAAAGTGGAGCCAGTACAGTATTCCATTTCCTCTTCCTGTTTGTGTTTCAACATCAGTTGGATGTTCTGTCACAGGTTGTGGATGTCAGAAACTGCAGCAGGGCTGCAAACATGCACATCTGCTTTCTGTTCAGCCACATAATCTTGTTGAACAGGCATTCCTGACTGAAAGGTGCTTCAAGGGTCTTTTCACATCAGCTTTTTTTTTTTTCTTTTTTAAATGCTGGATGTCATGATGAGTGGTTTTTCTTGTTGGTCACGGTAAGGACTGCAACTCCACAAACGCCATCAATACGCAAGTGTCATCACTGATGAAGTGCTCTCCGTTTAATTCTTTTCCTTCCGTCCATTTTTTTTTTGTTGTCTCCATTTACCCTCACTCCATGCTCCTTTTCTGCTTTTAATCAATTTCCATGCTCTATCAGTAAACATGCTCTTTTTGTCACAGGAACAACAATCCTCACTTTGAGGACTCTTTTTGAAACAGCAGATGCTCTGTAAATTGTAGAGCACTTATTTATACTCGCATTTCTTTGTATGAAATCATTTTGGAAAAAAAGCCCAGAAGTTGGGAGTCTAGAGTTTAGAAGAATAAGAATACAAATCGTAGTTTTGCCTTTGTTCAGAGGTTTTAATGTATAACATAAACCTATTGTGCATCATGTAATGGTCGCCTATCTCCAGTTCCAATAAGATCCCAATCACATTGCATTGTATAAGGACTCTTGAAACCAAAAAAGAGCACAGAGAGCTGTTCTCGACAGTCACTGGAAACAATACTGAACGTCTGCAGTGCCTATAGTCAGTTTGATGGAAAATAAGAGATTTTATTTAGGTTACAGCTAAACTCAAGGTCAAGAGTGTGGAGATTCTTGTGGAAATAAACAAGGGAAATGAACAATGTTTGAAGTATTGCAGCGCTTACTTATTTTGGCAGATGATGACGAGAAGGTTGAGAAGTGCAATCTTGTGTAAAACTAGTTTAAAACAGAATAAAAAGATTTAGACCCTCGGTATTAGTGAAAATTTCATGTTTTGATTTTACTTCTTGATAAGATAGACCTTTCCTGAAAAAGGCGTCACCAGGATGGGAACAAAAAGCTCGTCATTTAGCATTGATAAGGTTTTTTGGACTGTATCCTGATGACAGAATGAATTATTCTCCTTTTCCTTGTCAGTTACTGAGATTACTGTGCAGCGTATGACACACTGTGTCCGCCATCAAAGGTTTCTGAAAGGTTTATTGGAGCTCATGCAGAGATTATTAGTAGAGATGTGTCTCTTGTTTTTTTTTTAATGCAATTCTGTTTGATATCCTGTAATCACAGATATTAGTTTTCAGTTTTTTGTGCTTATTTATATAGATTTTCTGAATCTTTTAATAAAAAGGAAGCATTATTTTTTTCTGCTGAAGTACTCAATCATGTAACTTTGATATAAAACTTTTTTTCTAACATTGTATGTTTTACAATCTTTGCTGCTCATA
>JBBDHI010000021.1:10825190-10836607 GCA_037177115.1 Craterocephalus stercusmuscarum
AGAGAATATAAACCTGCCAGAGCTCTTAGATCCAAAGACTCAGGTCAACTAGTCCAGACCAAACATGGAGAAGCAGCATTTAGCTTTTATGCTGCAAACAAGTGGAACAAACTGCCAGTAGAGATTAAAATCTCTTCAAATGTAGAAACTCTTAAGTCCAGGTTAAAAATATTCCTTTTCTCATGTACCGATGATTGAAATCTGCACAGCACCTTTTAACTTCTCTTGGTTTTCATAATTTTAATTACTTTTTTCCTTGTGTTTAAATGATTTCAATGTAATTGTTTCTTTCTTTTATGCCTTTAATGTTTTATGTAAAGCACTTTGAATTGTCTTGAACCTGAAAATGTGCTATACAAATATCCCTTGCCTTGCCTCGGCGCTGCCACAGAGAAGGATCTATCCCCTCTGGGTTTTAGCCGGGTTTGCAGACAGCTGACAGGAGCTGGTGACCTCAGGGCTCTGGTCGGCGTGCAGGGCTACAACAGTTCACTCAAATAAGATGGGCCCATAAAATGCAAACATTTAAAATCAATAAAACCTTCAGATTTACACAAAATCAGACAGAGAACCAGTGCAAAGAGTGCAAAACAGGGAGATGCCTTTTAGTCGTTGTAAGAAGGTGGGCTGCAGCGTTCTGAGCACTCTGAAGGTGCAGCAGGGAGCCTCGGTCCAGCCCGACACTTAAGGCATTACATACAAACACGTGGATTTCTTTTTTCTAGATTAGCCCGAAGAAGATAGGATTCAATTTTGACCAAAGTCCTCAGCTGAAAGAATCTGATGTGATGTGTCCAATTTGAATACAGGATCAACCTTTACCTACAGGTTCTTCACAAGAGGGCAACAGTAGCAGGACAGAGGGCCAACGACGCTGTCATGTCCATGCAGGGTTACTTTGTCCGAACACCAGAATCTCACTTCACCTCATCCAGTCCTGAACATCACAAATACATCCTACAGCTTTTACAGCTAACTGGCCGTCACACAGGCAGATAAACAGGCAGATAAATCTAGTCGGTATCGACTCCCGGGGCACTGCATAATTTAAAGGAGACACAGACGTCCTCATCTGTATTTACGGTCCTCAACCGACAGAAAAGCTCCTGTTGGAGAGGTAGGACTGAAACCTCTTAAGTGCAGTCCCCTTTATACCCACGTGTGTCTCCAGGCGGGTCAGAAGTATATGCTGACTAGATGTACATGATATTCAAATTAACATGACAAAGCTATTTAAAGGTGATGAGCAGATGAGACTTTGCAAATCTAATAAAGGAGAAGTTGAGGATGCATGCTGCTTGCTCTAATCTGTTCTTATCAGGTTATACTGCTCTGCCTCCTTTTTCCTGTGCTTTTTTTAACCAGGTTTCATTCTTTGTACATCTAAAAAAGAACTCACTGGAGGGTTTGTTTTTCCAAGAAAATGCTGCAGTGCCACAAAACTATTACGACGTTGTAGGTGATCAAAAAGGAAGAAGAAAATTGTTACCAGTGTGGTGGTCAGCCGAGGAGCTGGGGGATCTGAGCAGTATCGCGGCCTCGAGTGCTACAGTTATCACTGGCATACGCTGCTGCTTCACTCCCCTCATCTATTCAAATGAGCTCTATGCACAACTCTGCTCTTTGTTTCCTGTCTTTAGTTACTGGACAAACTGATTAATCCAGGTGTGCCTGACTTCAGTACTCACAACAGCAATGGCCAGACACACCTGGATTAATCAGTTCATCCAGTAGTGAAAGACAGGAAACAAGGAGCTCCCTTAAGTTCAGGAAGTAGTGGAGCTGTGCATGAAGCCCATTCTTCCTCCACCCCTTTGCTTTTTTTGGCTTCTTTTGTTTCTTCTTCTTGATGTTCCTGTTGCTCTATGTTTCTCATACTTGCCTGCCTCTGTTCTCTAAGAAGCCTCGTTGCAGTGTGTGTAAAGCTTGCACTCGGGTCCTGAAGGGTGTGGTATGCAGTGGCATTACTCTTGTTATCTTGGGCCCCCATCAGTGCCTTTGTGCTGTCTTTCACACCAGTAGCTACTCTATTTAGTATTTTCTAAAAAGGTCGTGTTGCACCTTTCTTTTCTTGATCTTTGTCTCCAACCTTCTTCTCCTTGGGGTGTACTGCTCCCTGTTATGTTCCGCTTGTGTTGTTTATCATCTGAGCGATAAGCACCTGCATGATCTGTGTTGTTTTGGTGTACTTCAGCTTACTGGTGTCTGTGACAGTCCCAGTAGGTATTTCAGGTATTTCAGTTCTCATCTACTTGCACATCTTCAGAAGTTACTTTGTCCACACAGGCTCAATGTACCCATTTTATCTTCGATCTTCCTTCGCAGGTCAGCTGCCTTGTATTCAGGCTATCGGGGCTTTCTAACAGGGCTTGGTAGCAATTTTCTGTGGAAATGATGACGTGTCCCCTGGTGACATCTATCCTGGCTCCCCTTACCGTGTCATATTTTTGTCTTTCATCAGTCAGTAGTTGTGATGTTCGAACACAACACTGAGTCAAGAGGTTGCTTCTCTTTTAGTGTAAATGTTGGGTTTTAAAGTATTAATATATTTATCTGTTAAATTGTCATTTTTGTGAAAAGTTGCTGATAAAACCAGTGAATGACAGGCAGCGATACCCAGTGATGAGATATATCATATTTCTAAATCTCTAATTATTAGTTCCAGAAATGTTGATTAAAGTGCTCTGGATCCCCACATCGACACACATAAGAGAAAAAGGTTATCCAATAACTAAAACTTTTAAACGGATAAAATAAACCAACTTTAGTTTAACTACAAGAAGGCAAATATGAAACACTTGGATGCCTGTCATTGTAATGGAAGTTCACCAAGGTTTATGACTCTGATGTAAATTATATCACCCTACTAACGTGACTGTGGACCAGTGAAACCGCTCTTAAACCTTCCTGGTTGTGAAACATCGTTTACTCTTTTAGAGTGGAAGAAAGTTTTGCATATAGAAGAAGCCTGAATTTTAACGCCCCCTTTCATACCACCACAGATATGTGTTGTTTGCAGGGGCGACGTGTGGGCTCAGCACAAAGATTTCCGTAACGCATGTGTGGTTTTCATTTCACAAGCAGTTTCGCTATACTTACACTGCTTAAAACTCGATATAACTTCAGCTCGCACATTTGCACAAGGGTCAGACAAGTGTTATCTAAAATTTCATAGAATATTATCCACAAGTCTTAAAGAAATTGTCAGTTCATGTTTTTTATTTTGCCTCCTTTCCTCTTGCAGTTTATTTAGTTTGACAAGTAGTGAAAAAGCGCTATTCCATTTTAAAAAAGAATAAAAGACATTATTATTATGTTTATTATTGTATCTAACAGTTTGATTTTAAAATATGTAAAATAATTTGGAAAGTGGATTTAAACAAACGGAAAGAAATAAGATCATAGCTTTAAGGTATAAGCTAGGATCTCTTATGTTAAGATAAACAGATTTTTGGGCCATTACATTTGAAAATTTTAACATTTCTTGTGTATTTTGGACTAGTAGTGAAACGGTTGTTTGGTCTATGTATCGTATGAAATATTGCAGTTATACTATGAAGCGGTATTTATTCATTCATCAGGCAAAAACAGTAGATTTATTGTTCATTCGATAATTTGATTCTGTTCAGTGTTTCGCATATTTTTGATTGAGTATCTTTGGTCTGTTGGTTCAACAAAACAAGATATTTAAAGAGGCCACATTGTTACCTTTGTGATGTCCTAGAAACAGATTCGAGGCTCATTTGCTCATAGAGGCAGCCTCCACTGGCCTTTCAAGCCACTGCAACACCTAGTACTTTGGTGTTGACTCTATAATCCGGTCTCTGGGACTGCTGTGCATCTCTTAGCTTATAAAAACAGTGTACCACTGAGAACAATGGTTTTACTGTATTTACAAGCCCAAGTTGGAGGGAATTGTGTCCTGGTGCAATTAAATATTAACAGCCCTTGTGTTTTGTCTGATGCCAACTTTTCGCTCTCATTTTGTTGCCAGATGATGCAATAGTGAAAGAGAAGACCTATAAGCAGTTTACAAGAACGCGACAGGGGGCCTTGAGACGGAAGATCCACCAGGTCAATGGACATAAGTTCATGTCCACTTTCCTCCGTCAGCCCACCTTCTGTTTCCACTGCAAGGAGTTCATCTGGTGAGAAAACTGAGTGAGAAGAAATTGCAGACGCCTGCATTTACCCGCGTGAAGCAGATCTAACAGTCTATTCTGTCTTATTTATAGGGGTGTTTTTGGAAAGCAGGGTTACCAGTGTCAAGGTGGGCAGACTTTATTTCCTGCTTGTCCCTTTTGTCCCTGTCTATTAAGCATAGATGGTTTTGATGTTTAATTAATGTTTTTTTGTTTTTAATCTCCAGTGTGCACCTGTGTGGTTCATAAACGATGCCACCAGCTCGTTGTTACAGTGTGTCCTCGCATGAAGAAGACAGCAAAAGAGCAGGTAAGTGCGGCTAAAGCAGAATTTCATTTCCATTACAGTTCATCAAATTAATTAAAAGCTATTGTACTTTTGATTTCACTGCTGTTCAACCATATTTCCAGCAGTCTTTATCGAGCTAATGCAGCGAGTGTGAAAATAGCATTCACCTCCTCCATGCACACTCACCCACTTCTGATTGACAGCTGCAGCCATCAGCAGACTGTACAGCTTCCTGTTTCTGTCTGTGCTGAGCACCGAACTGGAACACTGTACTTTAATATATTTTTCCACGTGTGCTTCTTGTGTATTTTTGGCTCTGTTTTTACTGTATTTTGCAGAACAACACAAGTTTCTCTTCCTTAGGGAAAAAATAAGAGCAAAAGCAGCAGTTAACAAAAACGTGACAGCGATATAAATAGAAGCCAAAGTTCCTGAGTGCACTCTTTGTGCTCGATTACTCAGTCAGAATCAAACACTGTTTTATTAATGGTATCTGTCTTCTGTGTTGTCTCTCTGCAGCCTACAAGCCAAGGCTTTAGCATCAACGTCCCCCATAAGTTTAACATCCATAACTACAAGTCGCCCACCTTCTGTGACCACTGCGGCTCGCTGCTGTGGGGAATCGTCAGGCAGGGGCTGCACTGTAAAAGTAAGGGCCGCATCGAAACTTGTCTGAAAATCATGATCTGATTGATCTTTTATTGAAAGTTTGTGCGTTTTTTTTTCTCGTCAGTGTGCAAAATGAATGTTCACATCCGCTGCAAAGGCAACGTTGCTCCCAACTGCGGGGTCAACAGCGTGGAACTGGCCAATAAGCTGGCAGAGATGGGTCTGCAGGCTGGAGGACTCTCCAAACGTAACACAATGGTGAAAACTTTTAGACTTTTCAGAATGTGTTGCAAGGTTTTCTGCATAAACTTCAAATGTGTGAGTTAATGTTTTGGTGCTTGCAGGTGAAAGGTTCGGAGCAGCGTAGGGCCTCCTCTGAGAGGCGGGAAAGTGTAAGCACCGAAACTCAACAGGAAGTCCCTCGGCTGGGAATTTCAGACTTCACATTCCTTCAAGTTCTCGGTAAAGGCAGCTTTGGCAAGGTGAGAATGAGAAGGAAGGATAAAAGGAAATGTTCTGTGTGAGGATGAGTTGATCTGCAGGATGAAGACATCTGATTGGATGCTGAAACAGTGTATTGGGAAACATGGTTGTTGTAAAGATAACATGCGCTTGAAATAAAAACTGAACACTGCTACAGTGACTATATTGTTCATATAATTTTATTATTCGTGCATTTGCAGGATGTGAACTATAAACAATATGTAAACTTAATGGAAAACACAATGCAGAATATGTAGATCACAGAATCCTGATGCACAGGCTGGAAAACTGAGTTGGACTTTCTGGAGCGTTCTTTATTTGGTTAAAGTCCTATTTAGACGACCAGAGATATATATTTTATGATCGGCAGCCATGAATCCAAGCGAGTGGCCATTTCTATATTAACATGTTTTATTGCAGCTGAAGGTGAGTAGATGTTAAGAGATGCACCAGGACTTAAAACTAACCAGCCTTAAAAAGTGTTCTAAGTTATAAAAAGGAAAAAAAAAAAAATCGAGAAAATCCAATTCTATCAGTTAATGCCCAAAACTCAAGAACCTGTCTTGTCGTGTCTGCAGGTGATGCTGGCGAGACTAAATGGCAAAGATCATGTTTTTGCCGTCAAAGTGTTGAAGAAGGACATCATTTTGCAGGATGATGATGTCGAGTGTACCATGACAGAAAAGCGGGTGCTGTCCCTGGCTCGCTGTCATCCCTATCTCACACAGCTCTACTGCTGCTTCCAAACATCGGTAGGTACATTCACGTTAGTTTCAGTTCCCAGCATGTGTGGAGCAATCCATCGTTTTTATTGCCCCTCTGTTTATTTTTATAAACTATAAAAAGATTCCATCTGCATGTCGGGTTGGTTTCTCTTTCATGCCCTTGTTTTTGTCCTTTATGCTGCGCTTCCATACTCGGTCACCAGGGAGCAGCAGACCCTCAGTTTTACTCTGACAGTACTCTCGAGACAGGAAGTGCTCCGGTCCACACCAGACACTTTAATCTGCTTTAGCTGTTTGAATCATTCCTGACCTACTTAAAGTAATGGACTGAGTCAATGAGATAACTCACCTTACTGACTCAAACCCACAAACAGCCTCTGAAATGTGCTTGTGTTTTATTTAGTGTTTTCCTGTTTACTAAGGAGATCACTGGAAATTACTATTAATTTCCTTTTGAAAGCACACAATAGGCAGCAACAAGAGTAGCTTTAACTTGCAAAGGCAGTATGTGTTGGTATATTTATAATCAAAGAAAGCAGCTCAAACACTTGTAAGCAGTGTTTGCTCTCAGGAAATGTTGCAACAGCTGGTTGTTGTGGGTAAAGCCGTGGAGTAAAAAAGTGTAGCATTATTATTTAATTTCACAGTCATTTGCTTTGAACAGCTGATTAAAAGCCAAGTAAGCCCACTCCTGCTGCATGTGATTGTCTTTTCATGTGACTGCAGCAGTTCTGACTTGTCATATTATGGGGGACTAGGTCCACAAGATGTTGTGGATGAACATAGGATGGTCAGTCAGACATTACGGTAATATTTTAGAAGGACTGGAGTCTGCTTCCATTTTGATTCAAGTCATTTTGCTTTGTTTTAAGCGGTTTTTTAAGAAAAAAAAAAGTTTAATTGGATTTAGTGGTTTGAAAATAGGACCAAAAGAAAGGAGGAAGCTGGGATTGTGCTGGGGGTGGTTAATGGGCAATACTTTGCTCATGCCGCAGGAGGATTGTCTTTGACACAGCAGTTTGTCACCTTCTTAATAATTAAACAGGAAATTGGGAGGTTTTCTTGCACGGACTATTCGAGGTGATTTGACCTCCAGGAGGTTTTGAGAAAGCTTTAAAATAAATTAATGTAATTAAAAATCCAAATTGGAGGCAGCTTTATTTTAAGGTGAATTCTGAGTAATAAATTTAGGGACATATAAAGGAATTCTAGATTTTTTTTTTCCAGATAAAACCATTTATTTTATTATTATTATTTTTTTAATTAATTAATTTTGATCCTCTGGTCTCAAAGGTCAGCTGTCATTTCAGAAACATAGTCGTCAAGCTTTGAGACTAATAATCATGATGATGTACAATTCTTACATTACTGTATTTATACTGTTGTCTGTTTAACTTGTTCTGTCTCTGTTTTGTCTTTTATTCTTTAAAGTTTTTTTATACTCCTTATCATATTTATTTTACTGTGATGCTTTAAATTTAAAGCACTTCGAGTTGTCTTGTACATGAAAATGTTACAAATGTCCAACCAAGAAGTTTTTTTATCGTGCGCTCACTAACGATTCAGACCCTACAGAAAGCAGACATTACCCACGCAGTACAGCTAACACATATACTTTTAAAGAATCTTGCTGCACATGTAATTGCTGGGTGTAAAATGGATTGGTCAGCTGTATCTGATCACCTCAGCAGGCAGATTTATCAATCATGAAATTATGTCTTCTTGCAGTTTTTTTTTTTCAGCAGGCCTCCCATTTTGTAGATCACCCATCAACCGTAGCCTGTAATGAAATGAGAAAGATTGATGAGTTTGGTTAATATTTTTTCCTTCTTATTTCAGACTTTGGTTGGTTGCACAGAAATCCATTAAATAGACATGTGAAATTTATGAGTAGCAGCTCTGTACAATCCTTGAAGCAATCTCACTGTGTCCATGGTCACTGATTCTTTAATAACATGGTAGCCCGTGCAAGGCTGCGGCGGTCTGTGTGCACCTGAGTAAATGTCACCTCCTAATTTATATGGCAGGATCGTCTCTTCTTCGTGATGGAGTTCGTTAATGGAGGTGATCTCATGTTCCACATCCAGAAGTCCAGGAAGTTTGAAGAAGCCAGGGCACGTTTCTACACAGCAGAGATCACTTCTGCTCTCATGTTCCTGCACAACAAAGGCATCATTTACAGGTTTGAACCAGGCACGAATTCACCAGTCAGCAATAAGATATCTGCCATTGATTGAGTATTTTAAAGAATCTCAATCTAGTACTGACACAGCTCATATTTCTTCTCATAATTTAACAGCTAATGAAATTTCTGAATGAAAGGAAGCATTGAAAGTATCAGCATCGTTCATGTTTGCTTTAGCTTCGAGACATACAGAATCTGTTATATATAAGCTTTTAGAAAATACCCTCATAACAACTTTAATTGGATTGTGCAAGAAGCATTGCATTAATCTGGAAAAGGCCGGAAAAGGATTCCTAAACAGGTTAAAGTTTTCTACAGACGGTAGAAACACAGTAATGCTGATTTTTCAACCTCGGGGGTCAATGTCTTACAAAGATTACAGCAGTGTAATCTTGAAAAATGTGAAAAGGAATTTAAAGGTAAGAGTTGAAAAATAAAAGACCAGCTTGATATTTGGCATCCCTTCTGGAAGAATTTTCTATTGACAATGAGATAACGGGTTGCTTTTTTTGTTGTTGATGTTTTTTCTAAAATGTGCAATGCCACGTGAGGGCTTGAAATGTGATCCCAGCTGTAAGGCATGCTGTTTAGCTTTACATTGCTGAAATAGATAGAACAACAGGTATGTGACACTGCTAAACTAAACTTTGCCATTCATAATCAACGTGTCAGCAATGTTGTTTTCTATGATTTGCTGCCAATGACTTAGCTCCTCTCCCAGCCCCCGGATAACCGAGTTTATAGTTCGGGATCTTTTTTGTAGCGGCTGCTTGGAGCTGGTTTGCAGAGCAGTGGGCTCCCTGCCAGTGCATGATGATAGGGAAGGGGGGCATCATGTGATATGACAGCAAATTCTGAGTTAAATTTAGCTGTCCATGTGTCAGCCTGTAGTACATAGCATGACTTTAGCTTAACAGGCCACTTGAAGCTTGTTGCTTTAACTATGGCACTTTAAAGATCCTAAGTAGCTGCTTCAACATTAAACCTGATATAAAAAAAATCCTGCTGCTTTGATATGAAGCTGTAACCCTAAATCACCAAGTCACATGCATGTGCTCTTGTGACTAAGCTATCCTTAAATGCTTCTATTTTTGCCTTAGATAATGCTGGATATTGCACCATGACTGTTTCTTGTTCTAATCTTGTGCTAATTAAGTGGATTTTAGATTTATCTTCTGATATTTGATGACCTGATTTAACAGTTTACCTATGTTTCAGTGAAGTGCACCTGTCAACAGTCTCTATCTTGTCTCGTCCAGCATCATAGAAAGCAGAATGATAATCCGGCCACTGTCTTGTGTTGAGCAAATTTGCTTTGCCAAGCAGAGCTGTATGGGTATACGGCACTTATTAAGTACTAATAACAGGGTTAAGCAGCTGCTCAGCAAAAGCCCTTAAATACACAGACTTATGTTAAAATGTTTTTGGGGCATGTTATGATGTGATGTAATGTAACTGTTATTGCCATGCAAGAAGGAAGAAACACATTAACAATAATGAAATGTTGACATGTAGTAATTTAGTCCCAAAATTCAAGTCATGTAGCTCATTGTTCAGCTGAGACGGGTATCTGTGTTGTTTTAGATTTTATGAACTCTGACAGTTTGCGCAGATGTACTTTTATGTTTGATTCATACTGAGGAACAAAAAAAAAAGATCCATTCAGTGCGTCATAATGTGTAAGCACTTCCTCTTCTTAGTAAATTTTCATATTGGTACAACTCGATTACTCAGCTGTCTGCGGAGCTCTGTTTGCTTTTACTATGGATACCGAGGTGTCTAGTTGACCTAGTTTACATAAAAGGTTCAAAGTATAGCTTCACTTTCCATTATGTTGAGCATGAAGGATCACAGAGTTGTATGTTTCTGTGAAACGTCGGTGTGGTAAACATCTGCTCTTATGTTGCTCGGCAATAGAACTGCTGCATTTAGGATGAGTTTCCAGTTTGACTGGTTTAAACTCATACACAAACTGTGTGGATTTGAGCTTAATGCACCAACAAATAATCACACTGTTGGGTGGAAAATAGTGGAGATTTTCCACTTTGGCATTTTCTCCAGGTTCTTTTTTTTCAGATTTGTTTTTCCTTCCAGCTTTCCCCCTACAACCCTTACCTCTGTTTCCTCTCCGGTTGGGTGGGCATGATGTGTCAGCACCGTTTTTTTTTTTTTGGCCAGTTCATTATACAGAAGAAAACACACACCATTGGTGCCTGCATCGATGTTACACAATTGGCTTAAAGTAGAGAAAAGCTAACCAGATTAGCCCAACAAAATGAGCGCTTAATCAGCACTCAGCAAGCCTCTTTTACTTCAAGGTGTTCTGTTTTTCTGCGTGTGTCATCCTGTTTTATTACAATCATTCAGCATCCTTTTGTATTTAATTATATGCTGGTAGAAGCATGAAATATAAAACATCTGCATTCCTGAACCCTATATTGGATACTCAGCAGCATTCGCATGTGTTCCACTGTATCTCCTGTCTGCCTTCGGCCCTTCTTTGTATAATGACCTTTGCATGAGGTTGGATCACATGATCACAGATTACAGCTTAATGCTAGAGCCCACACTCAGCAGGTTTAATCTCTCCGTCAGATGACGAAGCAACAGCTGACACAAGCGTAGAGCGGTGTTTGGCTATGAAGGCATCCGCACGCTGAGTAAACAAGACTTACTATGAAATATATTCCATTGTGTCTTTACGTGATGCTGTCAGTTAAGACACCTTATTACTTTTGCTTGCAAAGAAGTGTGACTGTGGTAAGTCAGAAAGAAAAAAGTAATCCTGGTTTACAACAAAGGCAAACAATGCCACAGTTTATTTTTCTGCCCTCTATTGAATTAAGTTTATACGTACACAATCTGGATGATAAAAACAAATTGTGTGTAATTTTAGCTGGCAAACAATGTATTAGGGAATGTGCCAAAGCCTGCCACCTTATTCTAAGTAGAAGGCTTTCTTTTATGAGTTTTAACTTATGAAG
>JBBDHI010000021.1:10837544-10849170 GCA_037177115.1 Craterocephalus stercusmuscarum
GACAGGGGCAATTTATATACAGGGACACTGCATTTATGTGAAATCAATGTTAGTAATTTGTTTAAGATAAAACCAACTTGAACATAATATTGCGCATGGTAGTGACTTAATCGCGGTCACAGGCAAGCGCAAAAGGCT
The DNA here is from genome assembly GCA_037177115.1 of Craterocephalus stercusmuscarum. NCBI lineage: Eukaryota > Metazoa > Chordata > Actinopteri > Atheriniformes > Atherinidae > Craterocephalus > Craterocephalus stercusmuscarum. The sequence continues at coordinate 10,837,683 of JBBDHI010000021.1, forward strand.
TGAAAGGACCCCAGAATGAAAACAACAATGAAGATACAAGCTGCTAGCAGTTCACGGAGGGATCGGACTAGCATTTGCTAACAACACATTGGTAAAATGAAGAAATTTTGTGGCAGAAAATGCCTTATTTAGAGGCCGAGCGGCACCTGCCCTGAACTCTCCCGTTATATGGATATATGTTGATCACGTGTTTTTAATTTTAACAATCTGGATGATAAAAACAAATTGTGTGTAATTTTAGCTTGCAAACATTGTATTAGGGAATGTGCCAAAGCCTGCCACCTTATTCTAAGTAGAAGGCTTTCTTTTATGAGTTTTAACTTATGAAGCAACTGTTTATATTATGCTTTCTTGTTTATTTCTTGTTTTTCTCTTATGTGCTTATTTCCATGTACTTTTTAGCTGGTGTCTCAAAACTCTTTTTGAGTGGTCCTCAACACTTTTAAATCTTGTTCATGCGAGGGATGGGTTTCATGGTTTTTTTTTTATGTATATCTTAATCCCTTTTTAATTGTGTGTTGTGGAGTGACACCGAAAAAAACTTACTTACTTACTTACTTACATAAAGCAGCTCCAGATTATTTCCAGATGGCTCAATAAAAGGTCTATAAAACAACTTTTTTGCAGTCAGTTCATTATACTGCAACCGAGATTATTGACAGCAGGAAAAGGTTTAAGTGAATGTTTGAGAGTTTTCTGTCTGCTGGGACTAAACTGTTAGCTATGCTCAGCAGCACCAGCTGTTACAGTTATATCTTAACTTTCTTTCTTCTTTACATCAGCTGGATAAAAATGTGTGATACAATTTCTCATCTTTGGTTTTCTTTTGTCTTCCCTTACAGAGATCTAAAACTGGACAATGTGCTTCTCGACAAAGATGGTCACTGTAAGCTTGCAGATTTTGGCATGTGCAAGGAGGGCATATTTGAAGGCGTGGCCACAGGGACTTTCTGTGGGACGCCAGATTACATTGCTCCTGAGGTAGGTTCACCTCTGAAACTGATTCAGTTTCACATTTGCCTTTATCAGTGTAAACACAGCTTTCCACAATGGTTAAGTAGAAACATCCTTTTTTAGGTTTTATGTATTCAGATCCTTGACTTTGTAACTGGGTGAACCAGCATTGGCGGTAATGCAGTTTTCTTGGGAATGAGCCAACAAAACTAAAGTTTCAAGCATCACCAGACTGGGCGTGTAGCATCAGGCCACATCCAGTATGGCCTCTCTCCAAAGCTGACGAGTTGATCCTCTGTGCCATGTTCTTTTCAGTGAATTTAGCTTCCTGTCATTTATGGGATATTCTGGTAACTCTTGAAAAATTCCCAATGGATAATGAGTCTACCATAAAACCTGGATTGCAGGAAAACTAAACCAATATTTGGATTTGGATCTCATTCTCTGGAACTGTTGACTTATGGGTTTATGCCATTTTCCCCCCTGTCGCTTAGTTTTGGTAGCTGGCAGGTCTGAGAATGTGGTATAAAATCTGTTTGGTGAGCATTTTCAGGTTTGGGTATTTGACAAATCGTTTCCAGATTTTGGGTCTTGGCATAGTCCTGTTCTGCAGGTCTTTGGACAGAACTCTTGTCTACTTTGTTTGAAGAAAGATCAACAATAAAGATCATTAAAGAGAATCAGAATAAGTCTCCAACTGTGTAAAATCTATATTCGTTAAAGAGGAGTATACCATAAGGATAGATAATTGTGTTGTTTTAATTTTTTAGTACTTCTGTTGTCAGTATGAGGAGTTAACACACAAAAATCCCAACGGATTCAGCTTCCTGCAGTCCAGGATTTTTTACCTAAAAATATGCAAATCGCAGTTTATGCATCAGACCACCTTAGGAAAAACAAACTGCACGTCACTTAAAATTCCAGTCTAACTGTGTGGATGCACGTGTGCGAGTTCAGCTTGTGAAATCTGCTATTTGTTTGAGAACATGAACATTTGCAGGCTTGTTTGCTTTCATAATGAGGGGTTAAGATGGTCTGTGTCCTCATGTCTGGGCCATTTCTGTCCAACCCCGGCAGAGTGCCTGGATTTATGAAAAGTGTATTTGCTGTCCTTAACAGGTACTCCTCAGTGCTGCTTTATGACATTATCCAACACTCGCTCACTCGCTCTTCATGTACAATAACTTTATTGACACACTGTTTCCACAGATCCTGCAGGAGATGCTGTACGGCCCGTCTGTTGATTGGTGGGCACTCGGGGTGCTGCTGTACGAGATGCTGTCGGGACACGCCCCATTTGAGGCGGAAAATGAAGACGACCTCTTTGAATCCATCCTTAATGAAGAGATTGTTTATGCATCTTGGCTCAGCACAGAGGCCGTCGATATTCTCAAAGCTGTGAGTTTGCCAACATTCATTTACCATTTGATTTGTTGTTTGTAAAAAGAAGAAAAATGAGAAATGAATGAAATGGGACGGAGCTCAGGATGTGCTGTACTTATGTCTGTTTGCCATGTCTGTCTGACCTTTGTACACAGTTTACAATTGCAGGAAGTGGATGTGATTAATTTTAACAGCGGTAATGATAAAGGAAATCTATTTGTCAGAGGACTTGTGACCTGCACTACTGATTTGAACTGAAACTGATCCAATGTTAAGATATTAGTTCACCGTTTTGCTGGGTAATGTATCTGGAGATGTGGCACAATGTACTTAAGTATGAACGATTTTAGAAGTTTTTCTGCATTTCTAGGATCAGGGATTATTTGTTGCCCTTCAGACTGACTGACATTCTGTCTGCTGACTGGCTGACAACTCTAGAAAGTCTGCCAGCCAGCTGTTTGGCCCAGGTCTGCTACATAACTATATTAAGGCATGGGTCACTGGCCAGCCACAGCGCGTGGGCTATAAATACGAGGGCTACTCCTCTCTCCATTCCTTCTCTCTTTGCATACTGTTCACATGGTTCCTTGTTGTTGTCCAGCATGCTTGAGGAAATGCCAAACCAGCCCCCCATGCTGCGTGTCCTTAGTGTCACACGCTACTGTACGTGTCTGTGTGAATGGATTTGGAAGCTGTGGCTCTATTTATACTGAAGGCTGATCCGCTGCAAGGTTCTCCTTGTTCTTGTAGGCAAGTTCAGGGAGCTCAGTTGTCGGGTAGCCTAAGACACTCAGATGATGTCTCACCTTTGTTGAGTTTGTAGAGTGAAATAAACTACTTTATTTAATATGAACTTTAATGATATGGTCTTAGTTTCAGTATAGGTGTCTTATCAAAACTGAAATAGAAGTGAAGCAACTAACTATGTTCATTTATATTTTGTGTGAGTTATTTATTAGCCTACATCTCACTAAAACCTGATTTAAAATCATCAAATAAACGCATTTCAGGAGATGGAACAGATATTTGGAGTTTTATCTGTGGCTTGTTGAATTGATATTCAGGCAGCTGATTAATTTAGTAAAGCACCAAAGTGTTAGCACCATCCAATCACACTGCTTTGAATCTTTTACGCTGTTCTTGTGGAGAACAGCTTTTTTATGTTAGGCTGACAGGGTAGGCCTGGTTCTGACCATGGCACAGCTTACATGTAGCCATGGAAAGATGGCATCAGCTGGAGTGGCATGCATTTTGTGGTTGCAGCTTCTGTACCGATTTAACCCCTACTACTGTAGTTAGACTTTTTCAAAGATTATTCCTATTTGTCTGTGGGTGTGCTGTCTCTCTTTCTCTACTTTTCTTTTTTCTTTTTATTTAACAAAGTACAAATTAAATAATTTGATTTATGCCCACATCTGCAATTTTATGCAAGTCACTGCATTTCCAAAAAGATGTGTTCTCTTTTTCTCTCTCTCCGTTTACTCTATAAAATAGGTTTTAATGTAAAGTAACCCTGTGGCTGGTACAGAGTTTATAGAAGAATATTCCACAGAAAGATCAGGGCCAAATGTTTGTCTGTTATAAAACGCATCAGAACCATGGCCTTTTTAGTTGTGCTTTCATACCATTTATCTCTTGCATTTTTAGCTTTTTTGTCTTTGTTTGTTTTTTATGCTTCTTCTGTACCCTGCTGTGGTGCTTTTGATATTTTGTGTCTTGTACATGTGCTATGCAAATAAACTTGCCTTTCCGAACAAATATATTATATTGGAACATTATGAATATTCATAGTTTCTACTTTGCATATTTTTGTGAGAAAACAACAGCATCCACAGTTAGGGAATAATGACCATATGGTCACCAGTGAGTTCATTCACCACCGGTGCCTAGAAGGAATTTCATGGTGGAGCAGCAGTAGTGTCTGGTGTAGTTCTGAGGATTACTTCCATAACTTATTCAGCGTTTTCCAGTGCTGGCATCACATTTTCTGATCATGTGGACTTTGTGGCACACACAAACTTCGTCAGCAAATCCCAGAAATGTTAAATGGGTTTTATATGTGCATTTTTTGGGGGGGGGGAAGCCAAGTGAGGAATTTTTGGAGGGATTTTCCTGTCAGACTGGAAACACTGATGCGCTCATCTAAGAGTCAGACAGTAAATGACCATAATGAGTGGATGTCCATCCTCAAACATTTTCATCAATAAAATAGAGGTAACCACATAGATCCTAATAATTGATGGTGCCTTGTATGTCCAGCTTATATGAACGGGCAGCATATAACTTTTAATGCCGTGTGTGTGTTTGATGTGTCTGACCATTTGCCCTGATGCAACACATCTTTTTCTAATCTGAAAAGACTTGTGATGCATCTGCAGTCTGTCCTGTCAGTGAGCTGTGAGCACAGGACAATGCATGATTTGTAAAGTCCAATTTATGTCAGTGCATAAATGGTTCCTCAGTGTTTTTTAACTCACAGGTCTTCTACATCTTCCCATGACATTTGTAAAATAAATTTAGCAAAAGTGGAAAGAGTCATTGTTGCTTCATCTGAATGGTATTGTACATGGACAAAGCCAGCCTGACTGATGCTCTGCGGTTACTTCAGACACACAGTCATGGCATAATTCCCATCTGATTGTACTTCATTGATGTAAGCAAGTCTCTAACAGACCAATAACTGGGGATTTTTTTGTTTTTGGTCATCTACTGTACTGTGGATGTACAGTGGTGGAAAAAAGTATTCGGACACCCTTAGAAATGTACACAATCACAAATATTTTTAAAGGCTATATTCAGGTTTTGCTGCGTATTTTTGCTGTGGCTGTAAAAAATAAACTTTGAAGACTTAAGAGTGATTCTCAATGCACTATTAACATGTAATTTGAACATGTATTTATTGTATGTATTCCACCTCTGTAGTTTAAAGAATTAGTTTTGTGGTTCTTTAATAGTGAGCTGAACCACCTTGTGGTTAGTCAAGATTGTTTGGAAAGCCATTAGAAACTCTGTGGGAACAGGAAACCAAATTTAAAACATGGCAGATGAATTTAGACAAACAGCCATTAACAAACAAGCCAGTAAAGTTAATGAATCCAAAATCCCCTTTACCTGCCAGTGTCGGACGATGCTTGGTAAGAACATTGGCTGAAAAAAACTCACTAAAGATTTTATCGTGGGATTATCTGAATGTCAGTGAGAGCCCTGACTTGCACAGTAACTTTCCAGCCAAGTCTGTTTTCTAAAATAACAGTTTTAGTTTGTTTTGTTTTTTTTCTGTTTCCTCTCAAAGGCAAGTCCACACAAACTTTGTGACTCTTAGTTTGGTTGGCCCACATCCTCATGCTTTTACCCCCCGCTGGACTTTGTAAGCAGAAAAATAGGTGGGGTTCGACTGGTAATTCCCTATTGTTTTATTGTGTACAAAGCTGGGAAGTTGAGACACCTCCGTCACACTGAACCTAGTTGAACTTTGGCCAGCTAAAGCAAAATGGGAGGTGCCAGATACAATCTAGTGTGTGTGCGTAACGGTTAGGAGGAGTAGACTGACTGGATGGATTTGCAGTTTTTATTTTGCTTGGCATTCTTCCAGAAATATCTGGTTCAATCTGGCTGAATGATTACATCACATTTGTGAACAACACTTATAAATCTCCTGACTAGACGCTTCACTTTTTTCTGTGTGTTGAAATCACTCTCAGTTGTTTGTTTGTTTTTTTGTTTTCACAGCTCCTGACCAAAAACCCAATTCGGCGTCTCGGCTGTGTGGCATCAGAGGGTGGAGAGAACGCTGTGACCAGCCACATCTTCTTTGCCAGTATCGACTGGGAAAAACTAAATCGTAGAGAAATAGAGCCACCGTTCAAGCCAAGGATTGTAAGTCACACCAATCACTTTAGTGAAGGTGTATACTGTACATTATAGATGTATACATTTTTTTTCCTTTTTATATGTTCCCACTGTCGAACATTTCTTTTTTTGTCCCCTTCCAGAAAACACCAGAGGATGTCAACAACTTTGACCCAGATTTCACTCAGGAAGAGCCCACCCTCACTCCCATTGACGACTCAGTGATCCCTTCCATCAACCAAGAGGAATTTAGAAACTTTTCCTTCACTTCACCCGACCTGCTTGAGATTTAAGAGCCTCAGCCATCCTCTCTCTGCTGGTGTCATACTTGTCAGTGTTTAGGTTTATCTGAAGAGGTCCCCTGTAATGTGTTCAGAACAACATTGCCAAATGCCCCTGAAATGTGAGCTTGGAAGAAGTTAAGGAGTAAAACACAGCTTGTCTAGGAACTGAGGCTGTACTTGAACTTTTGGACAAAATGGCGTTGACCAGCTTTTGAAAGTTATTACATTCTTGACTGTCACGTGGCTTTATTCATGCATTTGTTAAAGTGTCGAAAGGATGTTTGTGTGCTCTTGCAATGATTTAGCTTCCTTGTAATTAAATGAAAAATTACTTTAAAAAAAAAACAACAAAAAAGATTTGATTGTTTGTGTTCCACTTTTTTTTCTTGCATTACAGAGAGAATAATTGGAAAAAGCCAGCCAGTTCTAAATAAGCAAGATGGAGATTCCCAGAAAGGTCTGAGGGCCTGTTAAATCCTGGAAAGACTAAAGTTGAAATAGTTTCTCAGTGATGTGATTCTGCTTGGAAGGAAAACACAGAGACTTAAACCCACGGGTTAAGTTAGGACCCCTCCCCTCCTTTTTACTAAACGAATTTTAAAAACCTTTTAAATACAGCAAAATGTGAAGTGGAAATCAGTATCTGGGGAAACCCAAGCCAACTTTATTTATAAAGCACTTTAAAAACAGTGACTGTAGTGCTGACAGAAATGTGGCAGACAGTATTTATTTTTTTGGGACCATGTTAAAAACATTATATACAGGCTAAGGATGCCCTGTTACTGGATTATAATGTTCTTGCTCATTTCTATCTGTTGTCAGATAGACAGGCAGGCAGAAAGAAAACAAATACCTAAAACCCACAAACCACACTTTTAAAAAGTCACTAAGAATCATAAATAAGATCAGAGGGAAGAATTATTGCTGATGGGCTTAATTTCTGAAAATCCATTTCTTTGCCTCTCTTTAGAAGTGTCTAAATTTTCCATTCATCATTGTTTCAGTGGGGAGCTTGTCCTTTTTATTTTGGCCCTTTAATGAAAAGGCTGATTGTCCAAAAGATGTTTTGGTAATAGGATGCAGCATTGCCAACTAGAGGAGCGGTCACAAAACTTTGCAACTGAGAAAGTTGCAAAGTTTTGTGAATGAGTAATTTAATCAAACGGCATTTTGAAGGTGGTGCAAGATTTCATCTCAAATAAAAGCAGCATGGTGACCCATGCAGTGTGTGAAATACGTGAAGGTTTGTGATTTCACAAGACAATGCCAGTATGCCGCTTTGAGTCAGTCTGTGTCATGTAGTCCGAAGAAAACAGTAATCACTCAGTCTCCTCTTTCCTCACACTCACTCTCTGTCCGCCAACAGAGTCTTTGAAAGTTTCCAAGTCTGAGGGCAGAAGGCCTTGGAAGCGGGAACTCACATGGATTTATCTTCAAAATGCAAACCCTGAGAGTTATTAAACATGCTCTTTGCAGAACACTGGACCTAGACGTGGTTAAAATATGTAGGATGAAAAACTTTAACCTTACATATACTGTAACACTAGCTGATCCTTTTTGTGGCAGGTCCTTCAGTCAAGCATTTTCTCATCTGAACCCAATCGAGTATAAACAGGAAACCACACGGCGTCATCACTGTCGCCTGTGATGAAACATATTGAGGGGAGCTTTTAATAAGCATTCTGGTTGCACTGAGAAGTATCAGTAACCTACACTGTACGCTGCTAGGAAGAAAAAGTTAAAAAGAAATTACATGGAGAAAAAGATCCAGTAGGATTAACCCTGTACGGCTAAACCTGTACAGACATTAACAAGCCCGACCTGTCTGAACACACTTTCTTCCTGTAAGTATGAGGGAGGAAGTCCTCAGGCACCACATGTGTTTATCTCCTCAGCCCCACGTCCTGTGGAGGATTTTAAATTGGCAGCCTGAGATACAGAACTGCCTCTGCACATTCTGTTATTGAAACCAGCTGCACAGTCACAGCTCAAGCATGTTGTTCATTTTTAATCTATATTATCCAATAAATACACAGGCTACACACCTACCCCTTAAATTTTAACCTTTTCACAAGTACTGTAATATATAAATGTATTTTTTATTTATTACTAATAAAAAAAGCATATTTGAGCCTCTGATGTGCCATTAGAGCTATGAATATCCTTGTTTTGAGGTTCAGTTGCCATTTACCATAAAACTAGAGGGTGTGTTAATGTCTCTGATTAAGCAGCAGCTAATCTACTTTATGCTTGTACTGGCTGTAGTGTGGGTGTGTGCTGCACAAAGAACACACCTGCAGTAGTTTGTTCTATGATGTCAACCTGTATGGCATCTTTCCTGGGGTTATGTGTGAATGAAAGGAAAGATTTAAGAGTCCTGTCTCAGCTTTCGTTACAGAGAGTTTATTGATAGCTACCAGCGGTGTCTCAGCACGGCCTTATTGAAATGCTATTTGACCCCACTGTCCCATTTGTTTTACCCATTACCCCAGAAGCAGCAAAGGTTAATGACTTTATAACCCAGCCCAAAGTTATTTTCTGTAGAAATCTTTTTATAGATTGAATCTTTTTATAGATTGCTATCATTATTTTTGTCACCTTTTAAACATCTGATGAATTAATAGAACATAATAATGTTTTTATCTTGTGATCAGCACTGCAGTCTACTATTTTACTGCAGGTCTTAGCTCTCAGACTGTCAAGGGCAGTCAGATTCCTGTCAGGCAGCACCCACAGTCACAATGATGGTGCCGTCTTTCATGTGCACTTCAGCAGCTCGTTTTCAATGCCGACTTAATGGGGATGTTACACTGATGGGCCTTCATTGTATTTTAAGAACAGGCAGCGGCAGGAATAACACAACAGGTGTTTCTTTCTGTCTCTTTCTGATGTCGCGAATCGCTAGTTATGCATCGTTTGTCGTAATGTTTTAAGTTTCTTCCAAAGTTGGCTTCCGTATGATCATGAAGTTAATCAGGATAATAAAACAGATAATTACCAAGTCAAAGAAGAATTGACTTGACTTCAGACGTGTTTAATACTCATCATTTATTTCTGGCAGAGTAGTGAGGCAAACTTTTCCAGTAAACTTGTTTTCTCTTCATATCTCTGCCAGAAGCTCTACCCTCTTGCTAAATAAGCCAATTCAAAACATCTGAGGAGCCTAATGGCCTAACATGTATATCAGAATGATAGATCCAAGTGGTGGTTGTTTTTGCATTAGTTTGTTATTTTAGGATCACATTTTCCCACCAAGTCTCTGCTTCATTCCGTCAAGTTTTCCATAAAACAAGTATGCCATGGCTCAAGTTCAAGTTGAGCACTGCCAGAAACACTGAGGGGACATGCCAACCTACCAATTTTTTTGGATGTATTACAGTGAAGGCTTTGCTAAGGTAACCCACATGTGTTTCGATGGGTTAAGGGATATGAAAGATGACTTATTTCTTTCTAATAATAACCGGGGAGCTTCTTTCAAGTTTTTAGGACAGAAATTCAGTTTAACCTCTCAAATGACCCCCCAACCATGTCTGTACTCCAAAGGGTTTAAGAACAGTTTTAAATGTAGTGTAGGTATGCTTTTTGGTCATAGTTTCAGGGGAAAATTGCAGGATTCCTGGTCAGGATATTCTCAAGTCATTAAACTTTTAACACTGGAAAAAAAGGAATGTTTCTTCACATGTTTAAAGAGATGCCACGCAAGTTTTGACCAAAACATTAGGCTAATGTTAGTAATTATGGATGATTTCTGGGGTCAGTATCTGGTGTTTGATGTATGTCGGCACACTGGCGGGCGGGGCTGCCCTCTTCAGAAACCAGACAGTGTTACTTTGCTGGAGCGGATCCGTCTGTCGTGGGATCATGTGACCTGAAGTGCTTTGCTTTACAGCTCCCCCTCTTTAACACACACAACGCTCTGCTTTGTGCTGCTTTTCCATCCTCCTTATCTATAGTTTATCATGGCTGATCTAGGTAAGAAATTAAAAATGATATCTGAGGAGGCCACAAAGAGAATGACAATTTAATTATGCCATGTGGGGCATGGGAAGTTACAGGTTCAGTGCTCCTAGTGGCCAAAACTTACATAATATCCCTTTAAAAAGCATTCATAAAAAATCCATGTGTACAAAATAATGCTGTATTTGACGCAAATGCACAAGTGTTTATATTACCTTCTATATGTTTATATACTTCACAAGGAAAGGTTGTGAAAAAGCACATTAGAAATATATCTAGTACAGCTGCTTGGTAACTCATTCCAGAAAGTACTCAGCTTTCGTACAACTGAAAATGTTGTTTTAGACAAGAAAGATATAATCAGCTTGCAAAATTAATTTCCAAATGTCAAATATGTCTAACTTTATATTGTAGTAAGGTTTTTTCTTCTCAGATCTCCAGTTTAGTAATATGGATAATGAAGTTTTTTATTCCTTTTTATAGAAATGGAGGACAAACAATTTAAGAAGTGTAGTATCTAAAGTTTATTGCCACAGTCTATAGATTAAAAACAACATGGAACCATTTAAAACAAAAGTATTCAAACTAGTACTGTTTTTGTAAGGGTTGGTTCGTTAGACCAACTTCATAATCAATTTTCGTTTCTAATCCATAATGCACATTTAGCATTTAATCTTAAAGTCATTCATACGTATTCAAATTCCATCAGGCTTCTTTTAGATACAATCCAGTCATGTTTTCAGATTCAAGTTTATTGTCATTTTTACGAAAAACAACATAACAATGTTGAGAGCATTAACATTCAACACTGCATAGTTTGACACAAAAAATGCCACAAGCTCATAACCACAGACACACCCCTGCAGAAAAAATAAAGTAAAAACCTAATGTAAACATTCAACCCAGTTTGACCACAGTTTAACATTAACAGTTTTTAGCAACTGCATGGCATAAGTCAATAAATTACCTGCAACATTAGTGTACTAATGACACACACACACACACACACACACACACACACACACACACACACACACACACACACACACACACACACACAC
>JBBDHI010000021.1:10849270-10864453 GCA_037177115.1 Craterocephalus stercusmuscarum
TGTATATAATGTGTGTGTGTAAAAGGCCCTTTAAGAAACACTAAATAAAACGCAGAGTGTATTTTTCATTTTCTTAATGGATCGGTAGTTTTCTGTGCGCGTCCTCGCTGGCTAAAAGGCACGGGACTGCGCGGGGCCGCGGAGACGGAGGGGAGGAGTCGGTGATCCTTCATGAGGCAACATTGTCTCAGCTAGACGCGCCTCTCCAGCGTGGCAGAATTTCTCACAAGAATTACAGAATAGTGGTGTTTTGTTTTTTTTCTGCGATCGATATCTGATTTTTATGGTAGAATCGTAGACAGCGAAATTTCTTATGTAACCCACGTTAAGATTTGCGGATTAATATCGGTGAAAAATCGTGGGATTGTGGTTTTATTTCCCGACGCGGCCGGATACTGCTTCATACTGAGAGAGAGTCTCAACTCAGGTCTCTTCGTCCTGACATGGACACAGGAATTGTACCCGAAAAGAAAAGGTAACGCCACTGCTCTAATGTAATGCTACGTTTCAGGCAGCGCTGTTGTTTTAGCGATACCTGGTCGACTTTTGTCTTTTATTAAAGATTAATCGATACTTCTCCCGTGACATTAAGGCCTTTATGTCAAGGTTGAATGCTGATTTAGTGGATTTGTTTGGGGAAATTCGTTTGCTAGCGCCGCTAGTGTCGTTAGCACAGCCTAGCCAGTCGTGCTAGTGCTACATACAAATGGCTATTTATGTTCAAATTGTTTGCTAGAGGCTATTAGTCGATTCAGATAATAAATAGATTGATTTTGTCAGTTTTTTTCTCTTTATTTATCGTCTCTAATCTCACCAGACAAGCTTACTATGTTTTTCTTTTTTTTGACTGTTGTAGAGACTTCCTCGATGTAACCTGATGGTCGATCATTTCCATGAACTTATTCTCAATAATAAATCCGTTGAGGCTGTTTCATGTCAATGTTGCGACATCGGCAGTGCTCAGTGAATAGCTGCTAACGCTCATGTGAGCAGTGTGGTATTTGGTTTCTGTTAAAATATTAAACGTTATTTGATGAGAGAAGCTGTAAAAATAATCGTTTTGTCTCCCATGGAGGTTTTTATGGCACTTTGTCAGTAGTAAAAGTGTTTTTTATGAAATTTTACTACAGTAATTCTAGCAAAGGGCGACTTTAATCGGTAGCCAAGTGTTGCTACTGTGGCTGCTAACTTTGGTTGTACTGAAGGCCAGAAACACAACTATCAATCATTAACGGGATATATGGATGATCATTAAAGTTGATATGACATATAGGTAAACAGTTGTTTTTCTTTGTTTTGTCTGCATTTAAATAAAATATCTCGTTGCTAGACCAAGTTTGAGAGGTTTAAAGCAAACTGGCCAAGCAAGGGTTGAATTTACATCATCTTAACAATCAATTAATCTTCTTTATACGAAGTTTGATAAGAGTATGATTTAGAATATTTAGACCATACCAATGTGTACATAGCATATTTCAATGTCTGTTTATTTTATATTTATTTTAAAACAAAAAAGTTAGTAAAAAGCAAATCAAAATAAGCATTTTTTTAAGTTATACATGGTTATTATGATAAAACAAATACATGAATAACAAAGTTTGTTTGCTCATTTACTTTGTCGGCATGTGGAGTTGAATTAAAAAGAACAGATACAGTATAAATCACACCAACTTATCAAATGTTGATCCTAGAAACTGGGTTAAAGGAGCTATACCCGACATCACGTCCGGCTAGTTTAGTTAGGGATAGCAGCTATTTTTTTTTTTTTTATTTTTTGTTTAGTTTTGTTTTTTTTAGCTTTGGCTGACGGTCTTTCTCGGCCAATGGGGTTAACTTTCGTAACTTCCAGATTCCTAGGGGAACGCTCTTACTGGCTGTTCGGAATCCGGACGTTCCTGAAATTTGACCCCATTGGCAGAGAGAGAGCGTCACGCCAAAGATAAAATAAACTATCCGCTATCGCTAACTAAACTAGCCGGACGTGATATCTGGTATAGCTCCTTTTTAAAGAACCGTGACTGAAGCGATTTTCGAGGGGCAATTGGACAGGTTAACACATTAAAGGTGGGTTTATGCTTGCGCGTCGTCCGCGTCAGGGGGGTTACGGCGTAACCGCCGTTGCCTCTGCGTAGGTCCGCAGAGGCTCGACTCGAACCTCTTCCAGACCTGACTGCAGCCCGCTAAGCGGGCACAGAGACGTGGAAGTTCTCCCTTGTGATTGGTCAGACTGTGATACTAGTTTCCGGACACCTGACCACCTTTTTAAACCGCAGGTAAAAGGGAAATAAAATTGCATTCTTCCAGATCTGATGGCAGTTTGCTGCAGGATCAGTGATATAGTGTTGGTGATTTGTGCCACAAAACCCAAAGAGCCGGCAGTAATGACTCACGTGGAAAATTATCGGACTGTTTATCTCATCTAACAGTGGCCCATAAAGACTGATGACTACATGGAGTCAGTAGATTGTAAATTATTATGTTAAAGCACTGAAAAGACTCTGCCTTTCGGAGTTATTGACCGGTACCAGCCTGTTGCTGCCCGCGACCCGCCGCGTTTACCTACGCTGGAGTATAAACACACAGAGGGTCTCCGTAGCCTCTGCGGGTTCCGCCGCAGAGAGGTGACGCGCAGGTATAAACCCAGCCTAACCCATCAGGATACCATTGTATGTAATACTCCCTATATTTTACAGTCACTGAATACTCAATCTATTCACACTGAAGTCAAAGATCTAACTTAAAAAAAAAAATCAATTTAACTTTTTGAAAAGTTTTGTAAATAGAATTTTATTTAAAAAAACACAAAATTCTTAAATCCTAGATAACTATGCTGTAATGCTTTCAATGTTTCATGTAAAGCACTGAATAATCTTGCGCGTGAAGTGTACTATACAAATAAGATGACCTCGATCATGTTCTATTAAAAAGACTTTTCCTACATTAATATAAATTGTATAAACTTAATTAACCAACTTGATTTTGCACACACATTGCATGTTAATGCTAAAATCAATAGATCGTGCAGCCTTAATTGTATTGGGGCTGAACCATTTATCAAACCTGACAGCCTGCATCAAAGTGATAGTGAGACAATTTTCATGGGTTTTATTGACATGCCTCAATGAAACGACAACTATTAGAACAGCAGACAGTAAAAAAGATTAACTTGTCCATGCATACAGCTCAGACTATTCATCTTGCATATTGCTGAACTGGGACCTTTTTAAATTAATGCATAAAATACAGTAGGTGTTGGGGAATGAGAGCTATCCTAAAAATGATTTTTCATCCTACAATATTTTGAAAAGTCAATAGATGTAGCATTACTGAGCTGTCCAGCTACTTGTCTTTTCCGCTTCAAGCTTCAGTTCCAGTCATTTTTATTTTTTATTCGACAGCTGCTTGCAGCTGCCCAAGGGCATCCATGCATTGTCTGCTTGTTTAGAAATTTAGCACAGTGTTTAGATTTTGGTGAAGGATCAACATTGACTTTGGTTACACTAAATATGAACTCCATCCAGTGTTGCAGGCTTGTTTGAATGGTCTGAACTGGGCTCTTTGAGGTGTCTTAGTAGTACCCCTGTCTCATCTCTTAATCACTGGGGTTTGACGTCAGCAGCAGTGACCACATGTGTGTAGCGATTCGCTAGCTTCAATTGGCAAGTTGTTTTTAAGGCATTCAAGTTGCAGGCTAGCTAGGACTTGAACCATATACTATGTCAGTGACTGTTAATGATCAGAAATGTATTGTTTAACTCTAACTATTGTTGTTGACTGCTAAAATAATATACTTTTCTGTTTAAATATATATCAGAAAACATCTGCAGTAGTTTAGCTGGTAGTTTCGGGTGTATTGTTGTGCTATGATTATTATGGAAAATATTTTTGCCTTGTTGAGAAATAGAACCAGTGTAGCTGTATTACCTTTTACAGAGGATCACAAACAATGCAAAGTTGGATGTAATTGAACCATATCCATTCACCATGTTGTCAAGATTTTATACTAGAATTTTATTGAACATATTCTAGTTGCTTCCCTGTATTCATCGGTAGCTCATGGTATGATATATCCAAAGTATGCCCATATCAAATCAAACTGTGTAGCACTTTTTCATACATTATGCATTACAAAGTGCTTTACATGGCTATTTAAAGAATAAACTTCAAATATCAATAACACACACCTAAACATGCTCTCTTCTTCACTTTCCACACATTTATCATCACACACACACACAACAAACAAGAATAGTCACTTCTCTTTTCATAGAAATAAAACTGCTTTATAGTTTCTGTCTCTAACTAAAACAATGCAAAAACATAATTTGAGATAAACCATCTAAAAGACAGATTGCTTGACACCGCTGTGAGGAAACGATACCTTGGGGATCGGTCCACACCAGGTTTCTCTCACTGCATAGGGGTCTTTTTCCTGTCCTAAATTAAGATCTATCCATACAGTAGTTTAGTTTGATGTCATTGTCTATCAAAAAACAGTGTAGTTAGCTGCAGTTAAAAAGAAGAGGGAGCCAAGTTTAAAATTAGGATGCTCATTGTCAACATTTTATCTGATAATTTGTCCAATTCAGTCTAAATAAGTACACCTGATACTCATAATAAATGTTTGCACTGTTAAAAGTTGATTTGTAAAAATATTATGTAATATTTTGTCAAATTTAACCAGCTAATATATATATTTACGTGTTAAAAGCTGCTCAGAGCTCACCTATTTCCTAAATTTTTCATCATGTCCATTTTAAAGAATATCCTTACCTAATGATGGTTAAAAATTAATAGCTCAATTGGTGACAAAGCAGATTTAAACCCCAAGTTTTTTACCACAGAGAATGTAAACCAAAGTATCGCAGTGAGTGCATATAATACAAATATTGAGCTACCTGATGAGGCAAAACATTGCATCAAAGACCTCATACAGAAAAACAAGTCTTACAAAAAAGAGAAGTCAGTGGAGCTTTTTATCACTGTAAAGCTTAATTTCAGTGCATTTCACTTTGGCCTTTCAGTGTTTCCCCAAATTGTCTTATATAAGACCATGTTTACTGTCACACTAGACAGTACTGATAGTAAGAACAGTTATCTTCCAAAATAGGTCAGCCCCCAGTAACAAAAACACAAGCA
Source organism: Craterocephalus stercusmuscarum (assembly GCA_037177115.1). Classification (NCBI taxonomy): domain Eukaryota; kingdom Metazoa; phylum Chordata; class Actinopteri; order Atheriniformes; family Atherinidae; genus Craterocephalus; species Craterocephalus stercusmuscarum. Next base: position 10,854,410 of record JBBDHI010000021.1, read on the forward strand.
GCTCTTTCAGCACTCGTCAAGGTGATCTTCGTGTTTTGTCTCTCCTCCCCCTCATGCTGGTGTATAGTCCACTTGGTTACATCTCTCAACATAATTTTTTCTCACAACATAGCATTCATTCACAAAATCAAGACTACAATGATGGAAGGCAAACTGCATAATATGCTGGCAGACTAAAATGTGAAGCAGAGCTACAGGGTATGCATGACTGGTTAAATAGGGTTATGTAATAGTGGCCTCTCTGCTGGCTTTTGGAGGATTGTTTTCACTGCATGTTCCATCTAGAAAAATGAAACGGATAAAAGCTGTTCAGTGGTAATTCAGATGTTGAAATAGTCATAAACAAACCCTTGACTTTGTAGCAAGTAATTAGGTCAGAAGAGTACCAAGTAAGGCAGTTTTTCATGTTTATGTCTGTATTGTATGCTTTAGCTGAACTGGAAAATGTTAAGGAAAATCTGTTTTGATAGTTTAATGTAACTGCACAATCACTGCTTCTTTATCAGAGTTGACTATAAAACTTTCATATTATCATGGAGCTGGCTAACGATTAAATGTACAGTTTATAATGTACTGACAGAATGTGTAAGCTTGCATTTAGTGGGTTGTTGCAAGGTATTAGCACAGCATTTACCAGTTTGAAGAGCATTAACATGAGCAAACTCTGTTTGCAAGAACTTGTCTGTCGTCCTGTGGGACCAACGTTTGTAACTGCAAGGTAGATTTGCACAAGCTTAGCCAGCAACTCAGCAAAATTGCTTTGCCAGCCTGTTCCCTGTAAAATGGTGTGTTAGTCTTTAATCATAGTTTCATATTATGATTTAAAAAAACTCATTGCCAGAATGCACGTTGGAGATAATTGTTGAAATAAAATAAAACATTCGGATATAGAAAGAAGACACTTGACACTGTCATCAACTGGAGTGATGGATAGTTATTTTATGTGTCAAGGGGTTGACTGGAGCTACAGCATCCATCCGTAGTATTGACAGTAAAAACAGTGCAAGTGCTTTTGTTTGTGATCTCAACTACATTGACTTGAACATGTTTGTATTTTACTGCAGCGAGCCACTCACACACTTGGTCTAACTTATGCATTCCAGATTTGGATTAAAGTAGAAGATGTACTAAAGACTTGCTGAAGAACATATTGGTTGTTTTTTATCGTGGGTTAGGTGTCCCTCAAGTTTTTTATGTTAATAGTTGTCCTTATAATACATTTGTTTAGGGAGGTTTTGTTGATAAATGCAATTGCATGAAACTCTGATGTGTTTGCATACAGACTGTTTTTAGGCTTAGGTCATCACCACCTCTCTTACTTCCAGAGAGACAAAAGGTCTTCCTTAGACCTGAAAATCCCTTTTTCTCCAGAGAACTAATTGTATTTGCCATGGAGCAGTTTTGTTGTAACATGGTGGAAAGTTTCAGTCTTAACAGAAAGTCTCCTCCCTGTTAATCTAATTTGCAGTCGGCTAATTTTAGTTAGATGATCAATTTTCTGTTCAGAGAGCCTCGAATAACAATGTGGCTTTGATCAGTGCTGTAAGTGCCTGGCAGATCAATTTCAATTTGCTGTGCATTTCATAGCCAATTGCCTTTGAGTTTTGTCTGTTTTGTTGTGATGCTGCTCGAGTGCTCATCTAAATGCATTTGGGGTTTTGAGGTGGAGCTTGTGCAACAAATGGAGATGCACATTCTGTACTGGTTAGGGGATCATTACTTTGACAAGACAGTCCTTGCATGCACAATAAGAAAAACTTGCGAGAATTTTTGCATAATTCAAAAGGTTTTCTTGTTCAACAGCATCTTTATAGTAGCTTGCATTGCTTTCTTCGGAGTCTCCTTCAAAGGGCATTTATCTTGAGATCTTGTTTGCAGATTAGTGGTGGCCCATTAGAAAGCCTCTGATAAATACAGAAGGTAAATTGGCTCTGTTAGAAAAGCAGTAAGCAGTTGTGAGTGTCAGTCTGTTTCCTTTTATACCCCTTGTCTCAGTAGATTTGTTGAAGCAAACTTATAAATGTCCAAATTTTTCATGTGGCATGTAGCTTGGCTCTGCTTCAAAAGTCAGGAAGCCCATCCTCCCAGCCAATCTCTTAAGTGGGTGGGAACTACGACTTCTGGTCAGCAGCCAGTTAGACGATTACATCTATGCAAATGTGTTTAGACTGTGCTTTGGCCATGAAGTTGCTTGTTCACAATTCCAGCTGCTGGAATCAACAGACCAGAGATTGATCAAACTCTCCAGATACACTACAACTTGGAAGGAGCCATGTCAGCTTTTGTGGGGTCCTTATCAGTTCCACTACGGGACCGAGTTGAGGCTTATCCACTTGCTTTCTCCGGCAGGGTGAGTTCGGAGCGTAGGAAGGAGAAGTCGAGGGATGCAGCAAGATGCCGTCGTGGGAAGGAGTCCGAGGTCTTCTACGAACTGGCCAAGCTGCTGCCCCTCCCCCACAGTGTCAGCTCCAGCCTGGACAAGGCCTCCATCATGAGGCTAACCATCAGTTACCTGCGCATGAGGAAACTACTCTGCACTGGTTAGTATCTGGAGTTATACCTGAAAATGGGCCATTTAGACTGAAATAAAACTTTTTTTGTGCGTGTGTTAGTTACAGTCTTTAGCAGCAAGTCCTGAATCAGTCATCAGCTACAAAATTACACAGATGCATGCTCATATAGATTACTCTGCAGATATACTGTTATACATTCTTTTTCGTTTCACCCTCTTACCTTGCATTTATCTCTCATTCTCCTTCCTTTTATCTTTTATAGATGAGCCAATTGCAGAGGAGGAAACAGAGCTTGATATTCAGCTAAACAGCGCATACCTGAAGGCACTGGAGGGCTTTCTCATGGTCCTGTCTGAAGATGGAGATATGATCTATCTCTCTGAGAATGTCAGCAAGTGTCTCGGACTGGCACAGGTTGGTTCGTTATGACCGGCAGCGTAAATTTTAAGTCTGAGCATTTTCTTTTTTTACTGTCTTTATTACTATTACTCTAATATATTAAATGGGTACCGGTTGATTTTGTACAGATTGTTAAAACTCAAGATTAAATGAAATTCTGTAATTATATGTAGATTTTGTGACATGTCAAGACACTTAAATTTGGTACATGGTAAAAAAAAAAGATTTTGGTTTCCACAATGCTTCATAATTCCATTTTTTTTTTTTGCTTTTGTTTTTTTTTTTCTTTATTTTTTGGTCTGTCTGCTGCAGTTTGACCTGACCGGGCACAGTGTGTTTGACTTCATACATCCCTGTGACCAGGAGGAGTTGAGGGAGATGCTTATCCACAGAACAGGTGAAGACTGTCATATTGTAATACCATTTAACAGTTATTAAGTTTGGAGGTTTGTTACAAAAAGAAGTAGTTTCCATTTCCAGTCACGAGCAAAGTGATCAGAGTTGGCTTGTTTGACCTTTCATTTATAGCACATTTTAACCTAGAAGTTTTAGTGGATAGTATTTATACATCGTTGTTTACCATTAACTCTAAAGCCATTGCAGTAGAAAAGCTTGTTTTCCCCTAATATAAATGTAAAGTGCTAGCAGTTAGTAAAGTCATAAAAAAAGCACTAGAGGAAAAAAAGAAGGTGTCAGTTGAAAATGTCAACAATGACAGTTTTAGCATCAACACAAGTTGCTTGTTTACCCTTTTCATATGCGACTTCATACCCGTTTCTGGGATTTCAGGTTCCAAGAAAGTCAAGGAGTCAAATACAGAGCGCAACTTTTTTCTCCGAATGAAATGCACCCTCACAAGTAGAGGCCGCACTGTCAATGTCAAATCGGCTACATGGAAGGTAATCTATATTGGGTCGACTGTAAATGTACTTAAAGGACACAGGACATTCATTGGTGCCGTAGGGCCGGTTATGTCTTAGTCCACTTGCATGGCAGCATTAATGAACCTGCATGATGACAGATGTTGTGTTCATTAAACCTCCGTTTTTAAGGCTACAAGGCAGCTAAGCAGAAGGGTAGATGATATAATTGTAAAAAAAATTTGCATTCATTAGTGAAGTTAATTTTCAAACCACTGGATCACATATTTGTCTTTTTTACAATAGAAAGCTATCCCTGCAGTCCAGAACAGTAATGGTTGTTTTTACGCTGCTGTCTCTGTAGGTGCTTCACTGCTCGGGTCACGTGCGTGTTTATGACATTCAAGCTGAGCAGTCCGGTGACGAACACAAGGAGCCACCTGTCCCTTACCTTGTTTTGATCTGTGACCCCATCCCCCACCCCTCCAACATTGAAGTCCCTCTGGATACCAAGACCTTCCTCAGCCGCCACACAATGGACATGAAGTTCACATATTGTGATGAGAGGTTAGTTTTCCCCACCTGAATGGATATTATATGTCTAATTGCTTACAGAGGGATCAAGTATGATTCAGCTTCTCAATCTGCCTGGGTTTGTTTTTACCTCCCCCATCAGCTGTCATAAGCAGAACTGTGGGATAATCACACAGAGCCACCTAGTGCTCAGTGTGTGTACTACAAAAACTTCCTTATAACATAATACATCCTTTTTTTCAGAATCACTGAGCTCATGGGTTATGACCCAGAAGACCTGTTGAACCGTTCTGTGTATGAGTATTATCACGCCCTGGACTCGGACCATCTTACCAAGACTCACCAGAATTGTAAGCAAAACAAAAATGCACAAAAACTTGATTTAAACCCTGAAATTAGCTGAAAAGTTAGAGCAAACTTAAGCTTATAATTTTAACTAGCTTCTTAAATGTATAAAGAAATAATTTGTGTCCATAGTGTTCACAAAGGGTCAGGTCAGTACAGGCCAGTATCGGATGCTGTCGAAGAGAGGAGGCTTTGTATGGGTGGAAACGCAGGCCACAGTCATCTACAACAACAAGAACTCCCAGCCACAGTGTGTGGTCTGTGTCAACTTTGTGCTCAGGTACTATGCTCTTTGAGTACTCGGCATGTTTGGAATATGTGTCCATTTCATTTATAAGTTCAAAGTCTGAAGACTTGTACTGAACATGAAAGGAAAACTCTGCTTTTGTGGTTACTTTCAGAATCACTGCGCTATTTATTTAACTGTTTTAGAAACTGATGTTTCTCGCTCGTTTGACAGCGGCATCCAGGAGGAGAAACTAATTCTGTCGATGGAACAGACTGAGGACGTGAAGCCATTGAAGGAGGAAAAGGAAGAAGAGAAGGCTGTTGTCGAGAGCAGCGAGGCCCCCCTGCCGAAGGAGGAGGATAAGGTTCCGGTGCTGGATGTTATCAAGCTCTTTACACAGGTGGAAGAGCCCCAGCCGCCGGTTAGCCTGTATGACCAGCTAAAGGAACAGCCCGAGGCCCTCACCCTCCTGGCCCCTGCAGCTGGAGACACAATCATCTCCCTGGACTTCAGCACCCCTGGTTTGTGGCCACAAGACTGTGATGAATTTGTACATAGAATAAGTGCATTTATATTCTAACGATGTCCTCTGGTACAGACTCAGAGATCCACCTGCTGAAGGATGTCCCTCTCTACAACGATGTAATGCTGCCCTCCACGAGTGACAAGCTGGCTCTGCCCCTGTCCCCTCTGCCACCCAGCGAGCCCCTCCAGGTCTCAAGCACCACCGCTGAGGAGGTCAAACCCACGGACTTTGCTCCAGCCCCGGCCACCACCCCAATCCCACCAAGTCCTACAGAGGTGAAATGACTTTAATCAGCTTGTAGTTCACTACTTTGTTCCCTCATCCACGTAATATTTTCTAAAAGGGGATTAATCTCCACTTGTCTTCTCTCCAGGTTGACACACCTATGGACTTCTGTTTTCCCATGGATTCAGATATGAACTCAGATTTCAAAATAGACTTGGTGGAGAAGCTGTTTGCTATCGACACAGAGTCTAAAACCCCCTTCAACACACAGGTAAGCACAGCAGCACATTTTGCTGCTCAAATACATCACCCCTAATTCCTCTATGGATCTTTTTTCTCCAGGCAATGGAAGACTTTGATCTGGAGATGTTGGCCCCCTACATCCCCATGGATGACGACTTCCAGCTTCAATGTCTCACTCCAGATGAGCCTCTAACTTGTGGACCAGTCAAACCTCTTGAGAGTTGCCCAGCCCCCCTCACAGAGGATGCCCACAACTATCCCGGCTCCCCGTTCAGTGCACCAGCCAGTCGTGCAGCTTCCCCAGCACCACCAGAGCTCATTAGTGCTCCACCTCAGACCATCGTCATTGCAAAATTGTAAAGTCTGCAAAATTTCCAATTTCTTCTTTTTTTTTGTAACACTCATTACTTTGTTATAATGCTAATATTGTCTGTACTGCAGGATCCCGCCGTTGGAGCAAGGTGTCTCCCTTAAGACTGTGGTCACTCAGAATACGCCGCGTAAAAGAAAACTGAGTGAGCTCATGGAGATTATTGGGCAGGTTGGTACAATTATCCAATAAAGATTGTTTCTAATCATTCATGGTTACAGATGAGTTTGAGGGTCCGTATTTTATGATTTTCTTAGGGAAGTGCACCCCAAGAGCAACTTGACAAAGGCAAAAAACTGAAGCCGTCAGAGTCGGGAACAACTAGGACCATAGTCCTCATGCCTTCTGGTAAGTTATTAAATCTGTAAGTGCCTCTTAAAACTTAACCAAGTGGGTCTAAACTCTTTTTGTGTTTTTTTCTTTTTAGATATGGCAAGTCGACTGCTTGGCACCACTTTAGAGGGCACCAGTTCCCCTTTCACCCTGCCACAGCTAACTCGCTACGACTGCGAGGTGAACGCCCCCCTACAGGGTCGCCAGTACCTGCTGCAGGGGGAGGAGCTACTGTGTGCTCTGGACCATGTCAACTGAGACAGTGCTTAACTGCTGGACTAGACCGGACACTAAAATTAGTCCCTCACTTTGTTACACCCTCTCCAAAAACCCCCCCGCCCCCCCTCCCAAAATCCGTACCCCACTTTCCTTATTTATGTTATCTGTATGAGTTTTGACTAAAGTTTAGCTGCTGTTTGTGCACATCATGATATTTGCAGCATTCCACCGTGACAAACAACATAGCAGCATCTTGGTTTTGGTGCAAGGGATTCCATCATCATAAGATGTCCAGTTTTTGTTTATCACCCCCACCTCTCTCTCTCTCTTCGGGGGAGTTTCTCAGCACACAGCGCCTTGACGGATGACTTTCCAGCAGGTCTCTATAAAACTCGGCGCTACTGCCAGCAGTGTATTGTAAGCTTCAGTCGCACAATTTATATTTTCTTAAAAAGAAAAATATTACCAGCAATATATATTAAGCCTTTTTAAAGTAGTTTTAATGGAATATGAACAATTTTATTTTTCCTCCCGTACTTGTATGTTGTAGTACTCGTAACTAACAGAAGTCCTTAGTCCAAAAGTATGAAAATATTGTTTAAAACAAAAGTGGTTTGAATGTTCCCTCCTTTTAAGTGCTGTCTTTGATTGAAATGCATTTGTGTAGCAGTCCAGTACATGTCACTTTATTACTTTACTGTAAGTGTGTGTCATTGTACATATACCAGGGAAATTTTAATTTACTCAGTATGGCTTCACCGCTCAATAAAATCTGCAAGTAACTTCTTCACTTTTAATTTTCATATGGGACTGGCATTTTTACTTTACATGAAGCAAATTAATGTTTTTGATCATAACTGTGTGCGACATACTCAAAGTAGTCAGTTTAAATAAGTAGAATCTCACGTTTTTCTCATGTAATCATCGTCATAATTTGCAACCTGTCAGACTTTCTCGCTCATTTTAATGGTAGTCAGTTTAATACCATTGCTCCTTGCCATAGTGTTGAGTCTCTCATGCTTCTTTTTGCTGTTTAACAATAAATGGCTTTAATAAAGTGCACTGTGTGAGACTGTTGAGATGTTTATTGCAGAGGTAGGGATTGTAGAAACTCAGGCATAAACGGCAAATATTTGGTGCTTCAGTTTGAGAAATCACATTAAGAGGTTTAAATTAACCCTCCTCCACTGAAGTGTAAAAAAAAGGCAGAGTTGTTCTTGCACAGGTAAATATCCGTTATCACACATGAATACTGGAAATCATGAGACAATCTGGTGCACTTTTTTCCCCCGAGTTCCTGTTCACACAAGTCCCCCAGGAAGCTTCCTGCTGGTGTGTTCTCCCTGCTAGAAATCGGAGGGAACAGACATCAACAGGCAGCATGTGATGTATGAATCACTATTTTCTTTACAAACCCTTAGGAAATGATGCTAGTGTTTATAAAAGAAAACATGTACATGTGTACAATGGTGGAGAGCAAACAGCTGCAGCCACTTTCATGTTTACTAAAAGCCTGGGTAGAAAATCTCCAGACTGTTTGCAGCAAATGTTCTTCTCCACGGGTTCTATTGAGCAAGTAAGCACTCCAGTGCATGTGTGAAAGTGGCATACCCACACCCCGGCTTGATAGTTACACTAGTCAGACAATTTTCCTGTCAACAAAAGCACCCACATACTGAATAAAACAGTAAAACCCTTGCATTTAACCACAGTCGCCATTAAGTTTCACAGCTTCCCTCTTGTGGCCCAACACTGCTCTCTTCAGTACATAATGCTGGCGTGAAATCATAATGGGGCCAGTTTTACTCAATGTATTCAGGAGTCACTTGGAGTCGAATCAGCCTATCTCCTCGCTGAACCACCATAGTGATGTTGTCGCTGCTGCGGACAGCCTTGTAGATCTCCTCAGAAGTGTTCACCTTGGCTCTGTTTATCTCCAACACAATGTCTCCGGGTAGGATGCCCGCTCTGAAACAAGTATGACAGCAAATATGGATTTACTGTAAGCAACACAGTCTGTCAACTGCTTCAGTGATTTCTATACATCATGGCAGTAAATCACATTAAGAAATAAAAAGGAAAACGAGGGATTAGTCATGTTTTGAAGATCCTGTGGCAAAAATTACGTCATCAAACACTAACTTGCAATGCTTGTATACCGTGTCTGCGCAGTAAACCTAAATGCAATGTCAATTTCAAAGCCTTTTAATGAACAGATAACATTAAATATCTTATTTGAAGCACACCACCTCTGTAATAATAAAACAAGGTGGTATTCAGTTTTAAAGAACAGTGCTCATCCCATATGTGGCTGCTCTGCTTACCTGCTGGCTGGTGAGCCTGTGATGACTCTGTGAATCAGGATGCCGTGTGTCACATTTGGAAACAACGGGTCTCTCATCTTCAACTCAGCAATGATGCTAAAAAGGACAAAACACAAAGCCAGCTGCTTTTACATGACACTGTCTCAATCCTTCACTTCTTGCTGGCGTTAATGAGGCATTTACCTTTCAGTCAGCGTCAGCATCATGACGCCAATGTACCGAGCCTTGGATTCGGACAGGCCGAACCGAGAATCTTTGGGGAAAAAGACATGAGGAAATATTGACATATATAGGAAGTCTGATTCACTCACTGCTTTTTATGGAATGATATGCGGTTAAAAGGCCACGCAGGATTGGATATAAAGTAATGCATGTCTTTGTTCTTACTCTTTTTTTGGGCTGCTTGATCAAGAAAAAGTCTCACGCGATCGGATGGAATGGCAAACGAGATGCCTGCTGTGACCTTCATGGTGTTTATACCGATGACTTCACCATCCTGAAAAAAATAAATAAAAATACAGACCCTAGTAAATGGGGTGCGAAAATATTTCAAATAGCTTAACCAACACTGAGCTTCATCACAGTAAACATATACAAATTTTTAACTTACAATGGGAATAAGAAGAGATTTGCACATCTTCTTAAAACTCCCCACATTTTAAGGAACTACCTAGAAAATATATCTCATGGCGATTGTTGGTTTACTCTGCCTCAAGAGCTCGGAATATATAAACTAATCCTTTATTATATGAAAGAAGAAACAATAAATCAGGATGGTGTATTTACGGTTTCTGTAAAAGGAATCTAGTGGTTTTAGAGAAAGTTTCAAACCCTGCCTGGAGGTAAAATTAAAGGGAACATATCATGGAAAATCCACTTTTTTAAGCCCTTACATACCTGTTTTTGTCTTTTCCAAGCGGTCCG
>JBBDHI010000021.1:10877119-10887653 GCA_037177115.1 Craterocephalus stercusmuscarum
CATCTGTATTTAAAGAAGAAAGTTCTCTGCAACCGAATTGTTTGATAAGAAATCTACATTGGAAAAAATGTGATTTACTCTCTTGAACCTTAAACGTATTTTGCTCTAAATAGCATACTTTTAATAAAATGAGTGTCTCTGCAACCACAAGGTCTATTGGGATACTCTTGGTGTCATTTTAAAGCAAACACTTGTGAGATCATTCCTGATGTATAATTAACAATATTTGTGAATCTGGTAATGAGTAAATGAAGATGGAACAGCCAAAATACAAAATAAAAGTTAAAAAAAAAAGGTTGTGTTTGGTACTTTTTAAAATAGTTTATACTGGCTTGTAGCTCAGGTTCTGCTGTTTAATTAGATGTGCTGCATCACTATATTCTGTTTTTTCTAGTGCAATGTTTTCTTGCTTGGTTCATGAGTTCTGACAAAAATCCCTTTTTTGGGGACTTCGAGGTTCAAGAGGTTAACAAGTCAGCAGTAAAGATTTTAATTAAACCGTATAAATCCATTATCAGAATATCAAATGTGACCTTTTTGTCTAGTAAATGTTATGTAAACTAGTCTATTATAGCACCATTCTTTGTTTTTTCACATTTTTTTCAGGATACCAGAGGACTGGACCCATGTTGGTCGAGTTGAACCATCTGAGGAGCTGGAGCTGATCTTTGCCCTGAAACAACAGAATGTCCAACTTCTGGAGGAAATGCTCCTACAGCTGTCAGACCCAGATTCAGCTCTGTACGGTAGGGCCAAGCATGAAAACCCAGCACATGGAGTAAAATCCACACGCGCATATTAAATCTGATTCTTTTATTACTTACAAATTGAATTTGGCCAATTGCGTTACAAGATGAGTGACTCTAGCTTTCCTTCTCTTGTGCAGGTAAATATCTCAGCCTGGAGGAAATGGCCTCTCTCGTTCGTCCATCTGAAGTCACACAGAAGGTGGTGCGTCACTGGCTGCAGAGCCATGGGATTTCAAGCTGCCTGACTGTTCGCACTCTGGACTTTCTACAGTGCACCATGACTGCAGAGTAAGCACATCTTTTTCTGGCTACATTTGTTCTTGTCACCGGACTAGCTTGGAGTTGACACAGATAACACTCAAAGTAACTTTTTCTGCATTCTGCATGGTTTCCTTTATAGATATAAATCTTGTGTGGTCATCCATGTGAGGCATTTCCTCTTTCTGTGGTCATAAAAATCACATGCTGTAGCCCACTGAAATTTAGAAATTCAGGTCAGAGTTCCTGGGATGAAAGGAAATGACCCAGTAAGGCATTTAGTCTCTCTGACTCCCACAGTCATTGCTTTTCAATCTTACATTGTTTTTGTTTTAAACAAATTTAGTTTGTGTTCGCACATGGAAATATATTTGTCAACATTTGTGCTAAGCAGCGGTATTTTTTCTATTTTTTAATTGAGGGTTGCAGAGACGCTACTTCCAGGCAGTAGGTTCCACCGTTATGCCAGAGATGGCCACTCTATAGTGAGGTCCTCAGCTCCATACTCTGTTCATGATAATATTCACCAACACCTTGATTTTGGTGAGCATCATTTCCTTAGCTGGGAATTTTTTTTGCATCAAGTCTAAATCCGTTCTAACGTTGCTGGTTTTGTGCCTTCCCAGTCGGAGGGCTTCATCGCATCCCACCCAGAGGGAAGGAACTCGGCAAGAAGCATCACAGATCAAAGGCAGGAGTGCACCTCGGAGTGACTCCTGCCATCCTGAGGACTCGCTACAATCTGACAGCGACTGATGTGGGGTCAGCTCAGAACAACAGCCAGGCTGTAGCCCAAGTATGATCCGCTTTCAAGATCAGTTTACATGTTAAGCACTGCGTGTAGTCAGCCCTCACGCTGTAATCTCACCATGGCTTTGTATACTTCTTTTTTTCCCCTCCTTTTTAGTTTTTGGAGCAGTACTACCATCCTGCTGACTTGGCTGAATTCATGAAGATGTTCGGAGGAACCTTCCAGCATCTTTCAGCAGTGGATCGAGTTGTCGGCACCCAGGGAGCAGGAAAGGCTGGTCTGGAGGCCAGTCTGGATATAGAGTACATCATGAGCACAGGGGCAAACATTTCCACATGGGTCTTCACTAATCCAGGTCTATATGAACAAGACTTTAAGCTTTTTGTGCAGATTCTCACCAAATTTTGTCTTTGCTCTTTAAGAGAACATAAGCATGTCAATGGGTAGGTCTGTACTATGATCTATATTTAGTTAAAAAATGTAGTCTAAGGCTTTAAACAAAAGCTTTAAGCCGATTGGTGGCTATCTATGTCCAACTCAATGAGTTTAGTTTAGATTAGAAACAAATTACAACAAACATCTTTATGCAAATTGGTTCATGAATCAGTTTTTGGATTTAAAAAAATCATTATTGTTTGCGTTTTTGTCAAGGTTATTTTTAAACTTATTCTCAGAAGCAAACATGCTCATATCTAATTTTATTTTATTTTTTTTCCATTTTTTCATCCTGTTGACCTCCCAGGTCGTCACGAGTCACAGGAGCCCTTCCTCCAGTGGATGGTCTTGCTCAGCAACATGTCTGACCTGCCTTGGGTTCATACTATCAGCTACGGAGACGATGAAGACAGCCTGTCCACAGCCTACATGACGCGCATCAACACAGAGTTTATGAAGGCTGGTGTCAGGGGGATCTCATTGCTCTTTGCCTCTGGTCAGTGTTTGCTTCTTTAGATAAAATCTGTGTTTTAATTTAGAGGCATTCAGGAACAGGTCCAAAAAGCTTATCTGTATTGTCAGCAAAACATTAGTGTTGATGCCCTAACAAAGCCTCGTGTGAGTGTGGGGTAGCTTCAGTATTTTATGTATGGAAACAGTCACATTTGTGAGAAGTAGCACAAAGCAGAGCGCTCCAGATCACATGATCCCATAAGAGACTGATCCACTCTTGCAAAATTACAGTGTCTAGTTTCAGAGAGAGCAGCTCCCTCATAGCTCCGACATGCAACAAACACCAGAAACTGACTCCAGAAATGATCCATTATTTGTCACGTTTGGGTCAAAAGTTACACAATATCCCGTTAAGTGTGTTTTATTATTTTACAAGAATGATATTCATGGTCTCTTTGATCACATGTCAGCTGACCGACACTTGATTCTTTCATTATGTCACCTGAAACACAAACACATTACTGTATAAGTAGATGTAGCATGCAACACTTGGGAAGCTTAAGTTATATTTGCTCATTTTTCTTAACCTCTCTGACCTTGTGTCATGCTCAGGTGACAGTGGTGCTGGATGCAGACATTTGGGCAAAACACAGAACTCTTTCAGGCCCAGTTTTCCTGCCTCAAGGTAACTCTTCAAAATTTGAAAGCTGCTTCTTCTACATGTGTAACCTGCTTAAGATTCTAAGTGGAGAATCTATAAACAGAGGAAGCGGGAGAAAAAAATGAAGTTTATCCAAAAAACAACCTTATAGGTACATAATAGTTTGAAATGCTTTTTGCCCCCAGTCCATACGTGACTACAGTCGGAGGAACATCATTCAAGAACCCGTTCAAAGTCACGTATGAAGTCACAGATTATATCAGCGGAGGAGGTTTTAGCAACGTCTTCAAGATGCCCGACTACCAGGTACTAATACTGGATCATCAGGCCTGTCTTTGCTTAGTCTTCTTTAGGTTTATTTTGTGTATTTGTGTTCCTCAGGCCAGCGCTGTGGAGGGGTACCTGAAGACTGTTGCAGCAACTCTCCCTCCTCAGTCATACTTCAACACCAGTGGCCGGGCCTACCCAGACATGGCTGCCCTGTCTGATAATTACTGGGTGGTCACCAACAGAGTGCCCGTCCCCTGGGTGTCAGGGACGTCGGTAAAGTATTTTAAAAATGATTACAGTTCAGCCTAAAAAGACATTTTGATTGGGTAACAGAGCAGACAAACAGTTCATGTTAGTTTGAGGATTTAAAACATACACAGATTTAGAAAATGTTTTCTTGAGGTATTTTGTATTAAGTGATGATATATTTGGAAAGAAGTTCAAATCATTACCGTTTTAGCAGTCGAAACAAACTAAAACCGAAAAGGTGCTGCCTTAGAGTCCTTGCAAAAGGAGAATCATACAATGTGGGATGTTACGCAAATGTTTGCATTTGCAGGTTGCAGACAGGTTTTCACATTCATCACATTTTTCAGGAAGTATCTGTTACAAAAGTTCAATTTGTTTTCATTTGTTCTGATTTTAACTTCCTTGCGTATTGCTCAATCCTCAAGGCGTCCACCCCCGTGGTTGGAGGCATGCTTTCTCTTGTAAATGGTCAGCGTTTGCTGAAGGGCCTGCCCACCCTGGGCTTTCTCAACCCCCGGCTCTACAAGCTCCAAGGACAGGGCTTGTTTGATGTGAGTTAAAAATGCAGTCAAACTCTTATTTTCTCTGTTAGTACAAGGAAAAACTAGAAAACGTTCAACCCAGAGAATGACAAAAGAATATTTTTTTCTTACTGCAAGCTGCTTCGTTTTAACACAGTGGTCTGGGATCTAATTGCCATACGTCATTGTCCTCAGGTGACGGAGGGTTGCCACCTGGGCTGTCTGGATGAGCAGGTTCAGGGGAAGGGCTTCTGTGCTGCACCGTCGTGGGATCCTGTCACCGGCTGGGGGACACCAAACTACCCTGCACTGCTGGCTGCCCTCTTATCTGACTAAACAGTTGGAATCCATCAAAGCTGCAACACCTATGCTGCTCTATGAGCAGCTACGAAACACACATCTGTTCTCTTGAATAGGTGCCTGATGCCAAAAGCAGGACAGTGGAATTGTAATTATGGCTTCTCTGTTTTATTCTAATAAGTGTTCATGGTTGAAATATGACTCTAATCTCCAGGAAAGCCCTGATTGGCCCATTTTATCCATTTAAGGATAGCTGTATCATCTTTATCAAGTAATGTTTTTTTTCTTCAGGCTTGAAACTGTTTATTTGAGGTCAGGGATTTTTAATTCTACAGTGTAGTTTCCTCTTTCTGCTGTTCACTGCATACATATGGGCCTGGACTTTACCAGTAATCTGTGAGACAGACTTACAGAAAAACGGGTATTAACAGGAAACTTGTCCTTTGAATTACTGCCTCAGAAATACAAGGGTCAGACACTAGATGCTATGCATAAATGAAGCATTTTTAAAAAAATAAATAAATCTTTGTTGCCATACAACTCGGCTGGGATGAGCTAGGAACCTTTCGTAGAATTTGTGCAGTTTTAATAATGTCATGTGTGTTTTAAATAAAACAGAAACAAACTTTGTGGCTTAACAGAATCTTTTCAAATAGTATTTTTAATTTTGGTTTGTTTCTGTTTGCTCTGCAGCCTTGAACTAACAATATGCACTGTACCATGTGGGTTCAATATGACTTGAGTTCAACCCACAAGCATTGATGCACTTGTTTTTATCCGCAGATTTTTTTAAAGCCTCAAATCGGATGCATTTCTCGTTCTTTGAATTTATTAAAAGTGATAAATTCATCACCAATGTAAATGTGTGTTTTGATACTTTGATGTGCAAACTCCACAATTATAATGGCATTTCGTTTACAAATGGTTGGACAAAATAAGGGGTAACTCTAAGATAATGTTGATAGCCCTGAAATATGCAGCGGTCACTTTATGGGACTGGAGAGAAAAAAACTAATGTGAAAATCGAAACCAGTATAAAAAGGACCACTGAACAAAGCCAAATTTCCAATGCAAATTCCAGCAAGTGTCACTTGAGCTACAGTGTCACAGATAAACTGAAATTACACAAGCTGTCAGATGTCACTTTCAATAACAGTTCGGAAACAAATGAACAAGAAGTAGTTTCACTTCCTTAATTCTCTGCTTATGCAAAGGAAACTGTTTTTCCCCCTAACTTCCAATGGAGTCATTCTTTAAACACAACACACTTAACATGCAGCATTCATATCGTGCATGGATATGCCACATTGCGTAAACTGCCCCCACACCCCAGTAAAATGAGCACTGGATGCTGTACCAACCTGAGTGCTTTATTAGTTACTGTATTTGGAGCAGCTCCAGGATTTGTATCTTGACGACACTGAACTTAAAATGCGGATTAATATTACATTTAATTTATAAATAAAGGTTCTGTGAGCACAAATGACACATTCTATATAGGAGTTGTAATGGGAAAAAGAAAACATTTTAATCATTGATCACTATTGAAAATCACATGGCTATTGTCTACATATTTCTGATATTGCATTGTATAAAAATGAAAATATCCAAAGACAACCCAACCTCCTCCTTGAAACACAGTCCTATGAAGGAGAAAAAGGGGGCGTAAAACAAATCTCTTCCAGGAAGACCTACAAAGAAAATCTTGATACATATATTACCACTAAGCTTATGTCAAACAGTGTACAATATGCACACTTGGGGAAGATACAAAACTGATACGTTGTTACTGCTTAGGATCAGTGCAAATTTGACTAATTTGCAGAATCTTTTTAAATCGACTGCATTAAGGTATAAATACACTTTTAGATGCAGAGCCATGAAGCAATATCTTCATAAGAAGAAACCGTAAAATGTTCCATCCAAAAGGGAGAGGCCAGGCCGAAAGGGGTGGGATCATCACAAGTTCCTTGTTCAAACCTCCACGAGTATTATCAAAAAGTTCACAAAAGTATTTTTTTTTTTGTTTGAATCTACAAAGAGGACATCTCACTACAAAGCAGGCCACTGAACATGAGTCTGTCAAGGAGCGGAGAACAAGGTTGAATCCTCCAGCTGCTTCTGCATTTAGCCGGGTTCATTCACTGGTTATTTTTGGCTTTGGCATGTGTCAGAATGTGAGACTTCAGGTTGGTTGACTGAGCAAATTTTTTGTTGCAGCCGTCAAAGGGGCAAACATATGGACGGTCTCCAGTGTGAATACGCACATGTGTGCGCAAGTTAAAGTCCAGGGAAAACCGCTTGCCGCAGCCCTCAAATGTGCACTGGGGAAAAAGAAGAAAAGAAAAGAAGAGAGATTTAATACTGCAACATGACTCCAACTGGATTATAAAAACAGTAACGCAGGTCAAGCAAAGTTTACATGCAACTACCTCGATACAATGACAGCGGCTTAAGGTGCATATTTTAGTTGACTATGAAAGGACTAAAACAAACAAAAAGTCCTGTGAATGAGCCAAGACAGAGGAAAATAAATAACCACGCAGAGAGCAAAGATACTCACTTGGAAAGGTTTCTCTCCTGTGTGTACAAGTTGATGCCTTTTCAGTTTTGAACTCTCCACAAATGCTTTGCCACACTCTGCACAAACATGCACGCGAGGCCCGTGGGTGTGCAGGTGTTTCCTCATTGCCGAGTTGTCCCTGAACATCTTGGTGCATCCCTGAGGACAGAAGCAAAAACAATCTGATCATTAAGCCTTTCAGAGTCATCCATACACCTGCAGTGTTGATAAGAAAGCTGTTAGTGTGTCCCATCTTTGTCTTTTGGAAAGAAGTGCAAACACTAATATAAAATACTCACTTTATGTGGACAAGCTATCGTTCGAGGCGCATCATCTTCTTTTACTTTTCTTGGCTTCATTCTGCAATACAAGTGAAAGTCACTGTCAATGTTTCTGAATGAAACAATAATTAACACACAGTTATTTAATATTAAGCAAACAATTTAACAAACAATTTGATTTGAGGATCAACACTTACACTTACCGTGCAAATTCTGCCAGCTGCTTGGGATCTGACAGATCAATGCCTGGGATGCCTCCCGGAGGAAGCTTCTTTCCAGTCATGTATTCAGAATAATCCGGGGGAGAGTTTTCTCCTGTGTTTTGGTCTTCATGGTCTATGTCTTTCTTGTCATCTGAATAAGAGTAGGACAATGTGAAAGGGTTGTATTTATCAACTAATAAAATCATTTAAAAAGAAGAAAAATTAAAGAAAATGTTTTTGTTTGTGGCTCTGTGTCAGCTTATTTCCATAAATGAAGTCATCTTAAATGTTAAAAATATAGCACCAGAATCAGTCATACATGTGGTGCTAAATATTTCCATGTGTCACATATTCCAAAGTTGCTATTACATTGTTAGACATGAGGTATTAAGCTACAAATTATATATACAATATATGTGCGTTCTTGTTATATATATTATGTATATATGAAATGTTTGTTATTCACAAACAGTTGAGAAACAGACATCAGAAAACACTTGCTAGAAATTTACAAAATTTTGCTTCAAATTCTCTTTGCATTCTTAAGAATAAAATGGCAAAATAGTCCAGAAACTTAAAACAATGTTTTCAGCAACCAACATTTCTTCTCTCTTTTTTTAACCAGTCAACATAATAGTTAAGATAAAACAGGAATAATTAAAATCATTGTATTTTCGAAAGCATGCATATATAACTAGTGCTTAATGTCGAAAAGTCGGAGCGGTCCCTGAAGGCACCACCTCCACCGTTATAGCTAACTGAACTGCGCCACAGCGGCCTAGCGGAGCTACTCGCACTCGCTCCCACAGTCGCCGCCATCTTCGTCGGCCAAATAAACGCCATTTTTTCGGGCCGCCATACTTTCTAGACCGGGGAAATATGGCGGCGCCCATCGACACATAAAACATGGCTTCCCATAAAAACAAAAACATTTGTAATGCAATTTGAGTGGCTCACAGTTGGGAAAAGAGCCCCACTTGAGCGGAGGACAAGGCCCCAGCAGGGCCCAGTCACACGACACGCTCGGTGAGAACAAAGCGACGAACCAGCTTGCAGGAATTCACTAAGGACTCTGAACTTACCCGATGCCCACATAGTTACTGAAAATTCCCCCTCCAAAGTCTTTATCTGGACCTGCTTCTGTTCCCATTTTCGTCCCATTTCTCCGCCACTCAGATAGCTCTTTTTGCCCGCTTTCTTTCCGCTTCCACTTTTCTTCATCCGGCCTGCAGACGAGCTTTTCCCGGCGACAGTAACCAGAGTCTGTTCAATGTAGTCCTCTTCCACGGCAGGCACGGGGATAAGAATTTGGTCCTCAAAACCGTCGTCCGTATGCAGTTCAGAGTCATCCTCGCCGACCACCTCTTCTCTTGTTTGCACCAGAATCACTTCTTGGTGGGGGTGAATCGAGTTGGGATCATCAGTGTCAAGAGGCTGTAAGGCGATCATAGGCTGGTGCTCACCGTCGTCTCCAACAACTGTAGTCTCGATTGTCTCTACTTCGATTTCGTGCAATTCAACTATTTCAGCTGGCATCTCTGATCCGTCCGTTTCTATGTACAGGGTGTCCCCCGATGCCATGATTAAATTTTTATTTCCTACTTATGCGCTATTTCTATTTTACACTATTGCCTTTGCGCCTATCTCTGTCTTCCTCCTCCCTCTCCGATAACAACTCTCCACAACTGTAGTCTCGTCGCCACAATGCTCTAGATATGAAGTCTCGCGTGATTTGGATAAAAATTGTATGAGTAACCTGGTGGTGATTGGTTTTTAAAAAACGGACTTCTTTTCTTTGTATTGTGACCATACATAAAGATTATTAAGGGACATGTTTGAACTTATAGACAACATTTTCCCTTATTTCAGTTTGGCCATTTTTGTTTGGTGTCAAAAAGAAAAAATAGAAATAAAATGAACACGATGCTGTTAATCTAATAATTAGGCTATTTAAGCAAATTCTGTATTGAAAAATGCACTCTCCCACCACCTTTTTTTTATCATGATGGTTTCATAGGATTGCAGGTTAGAGAAATTAATCAGGTCTGGACAAGTGTTACATTCATGAAAGGAGACTGTTAAAGTTGTTCTTTTATTGGAAGCCCACGAACAAAAACAGGAGAAGATCTCATCTTATGTATCAAAACTTTATTCCGATTCAGGTCACAGGTAAAGCAATGCAGCGCTGGGCTCAGGGGACGGGTCGTCTGTCCTGAGCCTCGAACCTCGGATCTGTTTACATTTTATCTTCTTAGGCCAGGTGGGCCTCGTACAATGGGGATGACTGTGACATGCAACCGAGAGTAATTGGCCAGTTATTCCTGACGTGAGCATGCCATCTTTACTCACACACCAGACTGGGAGGTTCTGTTCAGTGTGTGTGAATGTTGAGTTGAGGCGTGCATCTAATGCAACAGACCTGACTGATACCAAACAGTGATATGTAGTTCTTGCTTATGTCATCTTTGGACATCTAACAGATGAAGTCACTGTGTATCTAACTAATGACATAGTTATGTCTTGTTCATGCTTAGCTCTCACTATGTAGGGCTGGACGATTATGAAAAAAATAATAATCACAATTATTTTGATTGATATTGAAATCATGATTAATGTAAATTATTATTCATTGATTTAAAAAAAAGTGTTTATTGAACCACCAAAACTCAACCTCAAATGTAACTTTAAAAAAAAACAACAACTGGATATCAATTTGAAACAAGTAAAGTAGTAAAATAATATGTTGAAATTAGAGTTGTTCTACCTCCGATACCACCCCAAATTCTGGTATCGGTATCGGCGAGTACTGGAGTTCAGGTGGCGGTGAGTACTGGAGTTCA
>JBBDHI010000021.1:10921715-10944968 GCA_037177115.1 Craterocephalus stercusmuscarum
TATATGTATAATAGCAGAATATAATAGAATATAATAACAGAATATAATAGCAAAAATATTCATGCATGCCATAACAAATCCCAAATAATCTCAATTCTGCTTCTATAGAGCATTTTGTTGAAGCCAGATTAAGATTACAGATTAGTATTTTAGCTCTGACTAAAATACAGCCAGGAATGTATGTCCATCTGTGCTGCCATAACATCACAATGCTTTCTTAGCACACAACCGCCAATCTGACATCAAGTTGCTATAATATGAATTATTTGCATCAAAACTCGTCCAGAATATTACCTCTGATTAAAACGCATATATGACATTTTAGTCCACTTTTCTCTAATATGGGCTAGTACAGAAAATGATCTAAGCAATGTTCACACACTATAAAACAAGGTACAAACCTGGCAGCGATGTGGCTGTAAAACAACCCTGAGTCACTCACACTCTGAGGAAGGCAGTAACGCACTTGGAATCGTTGTATGTCCATTATGGTCAACAGGAAAACAGCAAACGCGACAAAACTCTAAGACACAAATGCCCTCTTGTGCTAATCTATTACCTCTCAACTATCACTCATGAACACAGTTAAATCCTCCAAATGAATGCATGAAATTACAAACATCCATTTAAAATTTGAATGAGACCAAAACACCCAGCGTTGCGTCCACTATGAGCCTGATGATCCATCTATGCAGCAACAAAGAGATGACTGACAGACGGACGGGCAGAGATGAAGTCATTGACCAGCCAGTTGTCTGACTGCATAACAGATGAGCATGTGTGTGTGTCATTGAACCTCTGCGCTATTGTTGTACTGTGAACCCAAGGGAGATTACCTCATATCCCTCCCAAACAACCCACCCCCCCTTCCCCAATCCACAACCAGTACAGTTTGTGAGTGTGTTGTGGGTGTAGCAGGGGTTCCCGTTATCTCACAAACCCCTCCTCGTGACTTGCCTGCTGTTGCCATAGCCACCCAGTATTAAGCGGAGTCTAAATTAGCAACCAGTGGTCCAGTTACTATCGATTAGGATGCTCTCACCCTCAGAGGATGGACGTAATGGGTGAGTATACACCAACAAAGCACACATCAACCAGAGGATGGATGCGGGTTGACTGTCTATTAACACCCACAGAGTTACTGACTGAATTTACAATAATGGGAAAAAAAGCAAAGGGAAGTGGAGGATTTTAGAAGTAATTAAATTCATCATTGATTGAGGGAATTCATCTAGAGAGTAATCCTGATGTAAAACCAAAGCTAGCACAAGAGCTGTTCATCTGGTGATATTCATCTAACCCTCAGGAAAGAACGTCAATATTCCTCATTATCCCTAACTTCATGTCTTCATGAGCATCCATTCCCAATTTCAATTAGTTCATGACAACAAACTGAGACATCCCCCAGTCACACGCTATGTAGTGGACATATTCACTCTAACCAGCTTAATAAAAGATTGTGCAGATCCTCCACAATCCTGGATTTTTCAGGAGAGACACTGGCCATTTTTTGTTTCTAAAAAGCACAGATTCATATAACTACATATTTCTAAGAAGATTATGGATTGGGAAAAAAGACAGCCGATCATATTTCTGCCCAATCTGTGAATTTATTGTTTCTGTATACACAAAATGACAACATTTTACCGTGGTGACTGGTCTGCAAGAAAACCCCGCACTTGCACACTGTTACACTCTTTAAGTCTTTCTAGTCCAGTTAATAGAGACTACACATGCATTCATTTAATTTTTAACTGGTTGATTGTAATAATCTTTGCAGAGAAGTAGTTTGTGCAGGGATTGCCTTTGTTCTTTCAACTTTACATAATCCTGAAAAAGTTTCAAACAAATGTCTTACAGAATGAAATAATGAGTAGATTACATTTTATATTGTCAAAATGGCACACAACTGCAGTGCAATAGCTCCAGCTTCTTCTTATTTTACTAGTTTTGGCTATAATCAAAGTTCCACCTGGAAACTTGCATTGCATTTTATACCAATACCTTTCCCCGTGTCTCAACTTTAGACCCTCACTGACAACCGTCTAATAAAGATGTCGAACAACACTACAGTTTAACATCTCTACATCTCTGTCCAGTGCAAACATACCAACACACACACATTTGGGATTGAAGAATGTTACCCTTTGAAATTTTTAACCTCTACCTCAGTAGTTTCCAACAGGCTACTGCTGACCTTACCTTACACTGACAGCAAACCACACCAATGCCACCAGTCACACTGGTCCAGGAAGTGACAGGATATGCATTATCATTGCGACTGGTTAAATGAGGGTCACATCACAGTGACTGTTTCAATACGAGCATCAACAGGTCAATAATAATTAGTTTTTTAGGGACTTAATGTAACGCCTGTGCCAAGCAGCATTACTGCCAGCTCGCTTGTTGTTCAGAGTGCCCATCTGGACTGCAGGACAGGCAAATGTTAACAAGCTCGATCTGTGACAGACGAGGCTCAAATATGCCCTAAGGAGAGGACACAGCCTGATCACTAACATTTATAAATTATTACAAGGGGAACTGCTCAACAGGAATTCATCACTGAGAATCAAACACAATTCACAAACGTCACCAAGACATACAGTTAAGAAATTGTTAAGAAAAAAAGTTCAGGGGGTAAAATGTGAAAAAAATCGGAACATGAAGATGTAAACCATATAAAACTACATATTTTACAAATAAACTGTGCAACAAATTATTTCATATTCATACTAACTTATCATATATCACATTTTTGACACCAATTTTGTATTTAACGGTGGTACCAAATAAAAATGGGAAAGGGACAACAAAGAGCTGTAAAGCTGTACAACTTTTCATCAGAAAGTCAGTAACATGAACGGACATAAAGAGTATCAAAGGCATCAAAAGCTAAGTCTTTCAGAAGTTAAGATGGGGAAGAGTTAATCCCTCTGTGAAAGGCTTTGTAAGTAAGCTGAGTATTGTGTTAATACAACATATTTTTAAAACATTCAGAGAATAAAGAAGAAAAAAGACTGAGAGCTAATTATGAATGTTGGTGATTTTCAATATGGAGGACAACTGCCAAAATCAAAATATAGACATATAAAAATGACTCAATGAACAGATTCATATTGCAATAAAACACAAAAAAAAACATTTTTTTCAATTAAGAAACCTGTAAAAAGTAAAAATTTTATATTTCAATTACCATTTTCAACTTATTAATTTTACTTTGTATTAATACTCCTATTTATTTACTTTTTTTTCTTTTGGTGCATTTTTAGAATTGTTTTCTTCGTTTATTTTTATGCCTGCATTTATTTCTGTATTATTTTCGATTCTGATTTTCTTATCCATGCAGAATTTTTCATTAAGTATATTATTTTCAATCTGGCATTTTATTTATTCATTTCTTGACACTTTCATGATACAAGATTTCCCAAGTGATGAGGACAAATATACTGTGCAGTACAAATACAATATTTATCCAGCTCAATTAAGATTTATTTCCCAAATCAGGACAGGGTGTACCGCAGCGCCTCAGACGAGCTTCTGATTTACTGCTTCTGTGATGCATAAATGCAGATTCCACTGCTTTCTTTACAGGCCGTTTTGGTGCGCCCTGTATTGTTTTGCGAAACAACAAAGTAATCTTTATGCAGTTGATTGGACTGGTTAAAGCAGATACAGGTAATGGGTGGATGAATAAAGCTGCTGAGTGACGTAAATCAGAAATGGACTGTACACAACTGGGCAGATGATGCTCCAAACTGACTGGGCTGAAAGACGCTGCAGGGAATGGGTCACTGAATTCGGTCAGTCAGCCCTGCTGTAACCGCTGGTACAATGAGAGCTGTATTGATTAATCAAATAAAATAGCCACCAAGTAGTTGAATTTGTGGTTGTGCTCAAATAGAAAGCCCTCTCAGTTATCCATGCACACCAAACAGTAAACAGTAAGCTGTGATTATGATTTTAAGCTAAAAGAGCAACGTGCCGAAGATCCTGGACAATCTCCTGTTGAAAGTCAGCCATTACTGTCGGGGTTCATCCAGTCAAAACCTCCATCTTCCTCCCCAGGCCAAGCAGCAGAGCCGGGCAGAGCCATGCAGGCTTGGCTGCATAACCCTGCCTGTGTGACTTCCTGAATGCTGTTTGACCAAAAGGCAAAGATCCACCCCAGGAAACGCCCTGGAAGACCCCCTTCTGTCATTTACAGATGAAACTAAAAAACAAAGATTTATTTTTTGGGGAATGAGAAAATAAAAATAAATACAGACATAAAAATATAGTAGGAAAGAAATTTTAAAAAGCACAAAATAAAATAAATTACACAGAAAATTATATGGGAAAGTAAATAAATAGAAATATTAATACGTAGCTGAATTAGAACAGTTGAAAATGAAAATATAACTTTACTGCAGCAGCATGACTCTCTGGTAGGAGACTGCAGGCCACAGCGGTCATTTGTTTTTGAGAAATGTAAAATACGACAGAGACCCTGAGTTGTTGAGCTGATGAAATCCGATATCGGGAAAGAATGGGAAAACATTTTGCTTTGAAAACTCAATTCCTAAATGCTGTGTTAGAAATAGAAGTAACGCAACATACTGGTAATTAAGTTTCTGTCCGGACTTTTTTGAGACAAGCTGCTGACATTTATCCAAAACCGGCAGGCGATGTATGCTGTCCTTGTAAAATTTACGATTTTTATTAAAGGTCATAAATTTAATTATTTACAAATGGCACTTTCTGTTAATTGAGATTTTATCCAGAACCCTAATTCTTTTGGAAACAGGGTTACACGCTAGAGAAAAACTTCCTTCTAAAACATGATGAACTTTTCTCAGACACATCAAGAAAAAATCTCCACATTTGAGATTTCCACTTTTACTTTAAGTTGATCAAATTTTCCTTTCATCATTACTCTCTCTGAATATACAAACAGCTAAATAAATATAAAGTCTGTATACTTATATCAATATTTATTATATAACACCAGAAGAGTTAACATCCCGGCACTTTGATCTGGGGTTGATCAGGCAGAAGAAGGCCATATCTGGTGACAACATGTTTATAACGGGCTAAATCAGCACATGGACCCCTCAAATGACATCACTAATTCATTGAAAGGCAAGTTAAACGCCAGTTGGGCCTCGGGCTAATTGTCACGGCTACATACAGTGCAATATGGATAGCAACCCCCTCTTCACAGCTACCCCTCCCCCACCCCCTCCTCCTCCTCAGCCTACCTTCCTCAGTGCCGTCCTGTTCTTATTGTGTCACTAATCCTGATCCTTAAAGGGAACTGCCACTTCTGTGCGGGGGGAAATACAGACCTTGGAGGCCTTCTTTTTGTCTTTGAGGCTAACGCGATCGCCCGGAGGATGTTTGTTTTTTTTTCCAACCATTCAGAGTTCGAACTGAACAACCTTGTAATAAATAATGACCAGACTAAGAGATGCAGACAGGGTTTTCCGTGTCACGTGTTGGATTTTGCAATGGATTGCTAGAGTTCATGTGGTCAAACCTGCCCTACTGATGTTATCCCTTTACCCTCCTCTGCTCCACATCTGCATTTGAGCTCAAACAAATCAGCATGACCGGTTGTAATCTGCCAGGGCCATATTATGCAAAAGCTCCTATCTGTATATCATCTGGCTTTTGACAGTCCCACTCATTCAGCTACTCAGAGATTAGTTCTCTCTATCCCTTTTTTCCATATCTTTCCTTCTAACACGTACATGAGACAGATCGGCACTGCAAACGAGCAAAAGCAGCTGAGCAGAAACACAGACGAGGCAGCAAAAAAAAAAAGAAAAAAGAAAAACGGTCTCTTTCTTCCCAGGAATAGACTAAACCAAACTAATCAAAATCAAACCCCTCTGCTAACAGCTGGCTACAGAGAAAACGCAGGCAGAGGGCTGGAAAGGAGGACGCAGACGAGAGAAACTCAGCAATTCCAAAAGATTTTCCTCTCCCGTTTTTCCCAGCTTTCTCGCCAGCTCCAGCCAGCTGTATGTAAAGCTCGAGAAGCGGACGCAACGGGGCAGACGTAAGGGAAAGTAGAAGTTTTCTCACTGACGAACATTTCAACAAATACTCCTTGGAGAAGCAAAAGATTATGCAGTCCGAACGCTGAGCCAGGCTTTAAGCAGAAACACTTGAGAGCAAAGGAGCGACATCATTACCGCCCCAATCCAAAGCCAATTTAAGTTTTAGTTACACAGCTCTGAAAGCAAAGCAGAGACACACTATGATGTGATGATGAAGAGCCGCGTGGCCTTACCCGAAATCGTCCAGGGAGTACATGTCGCTGGAGGAGAGCGGGCACAGTCCTCAAGCATAGGATGAGAGTGGGTATAAAGGGGAAGATTACGAAGGAGAGGGTGAAGTGTCAGCTGGAGAAAAGAGAGAGCTGCACATGCTGTCCGACGCTCAATCTTTCCCCCTCTTCACATCCTCTAAAAAAAGTTTTGTTTTAAAAATCCACAACACCATGAAAGTCTGAGACAGGGAGAGTAGGAGGGAAAGAGCGAGCGAGGGAGATGAGGAGTGTTGGGAATGCAAGAAAGAGAGCGGGGGAGAACATGTGACTACTACGGGCCAGTCACCTCCCTCTGCTTCGAGGATTGGACTGCTGCCTTCCAACCACCAAGGAATCGTTTCCACAGGACAAAATTACATGTTGGCCCTCACTGGAAACAGGAGTGCTTTCACACTTCCCGTCGTATTCCATGAAATGCTCGGAAAATAGATTTAAAATAGACTGTCCGGTGTATAAAAGGCGGCGTGTCAGCAGTAATCATTCATGTCCGATTAAGTTCAGAGAGAAATAACAGCAACAAACAGGATCATGTATTTGGCTCGATTCCCTCTCCCTCCAGAAATACATGCAATGATTAGTTTTACAGTCTGAGAGCAAATGTTTCACTAATCTTGTGTGGTATATATCACTTTGTCAGATTTTATCCTCCACCAGCAGTCCATCTGGCCAAAGCAACCGCAGACTATTAAGCTTCTTTGCCACTGCAAGTCGAGGTATGGGAAGCAAACAGAGAACGATCACAAAGATTAGAAGGTTTTGTGCAGTTAAACGATAGAAACAACCCCAAAAACAAAACATGAAGCTTAGAGGTGAGAAGGTCAGAAAATACAGACCAGGTTAAAAACCAGAACTCACAGCAGAAGGTAATGTGGATCAGATTCAATGTGAATCATAACTGGGTGTCAAATTTAGAATATATCAAGATATAAATGAAAATCACCTCATTTGTTTGATTTCAATATTTCAAGAATTAAGGATGTTGAGTAAAAACAAAAGAAAAAAGGTCAAATAGAAAGCACAAGTAGCTGAGGTTGCCTCTTGTTGCAGTTTTTGCTCTTCAAGCTGTTTAAATTTGCTGGAGTCTTTGCACTCTCTGCTTTCAGTCCTTTGTGAATGTTTTCAGCGGGATTCGGCATAAGACTAATTGCTGGACAGTTTTAAACAGCTGACGTTCACGCTTTTAACTTCTTCTGTGCTTCGGGTTGTCCCGCTCAAAGACTCGAAACTTTAGGTTCATATCTAGTTTTCAGACACAGAGAAAATTTTTACCTTTATTAATCCTTCTGTCACCATTGTGTGCGACCGAAAGTACTTTTGATGTTCTACTTTCTAAAGAGATGTGCTGTGGTTTCCTCTGTCCACTGAGCAGGAAAACTGTGGCTTTTTCACCCTTTGTTATTCAGGTATAATATGAGATAAAAGCACTCCTTTACCTTCAGTTGCCTTGTGTGATTCTGTTTTTTTTATTTTTATTTTTTTCAGAAAACAACCTTCATAGAATTGAGCTCTTTTTGTTGTTGTTCTTCCAATTGTATGAATATGGCAGCAAAGGAAGTTTAAACTTGCGAGGGGACTCACACAGCAGAGCATTAGGGTTACACCGTCACAAACTCCATTAAAAACACTGGCAGCGAAAGCTGATGGTGAAAATGCCTCGCTGGGTTGTAAATGGTTCTCACAGTGTGTGGTGAGGTAATCTGATACCTCTGCCATGTCTGACCTCTATCATGTAAAAAGGACACATGATGCAGACACGTTATCAAGCCTTGCCATCATGTAAGTGATCCAACAGAAAATAAACAGATTAAGTAAAATTATTAATGGTTTGTTATGCATCTGTGAATAAATCCAGTCCTTCCACTGAACATTTAATATTTGAGGCATTAGTGGTGGAATTAATACTAGTCTTTGTTCAGCATGTTTATATTCTCTACATGAAGAGCAGGGAAAATAATCTTTTAGTGCCACTAGCAGAGTCGTTGCCATTTTACTTGTCTTTAAGCTTGAACTCTTAACATTGAATTTGAGGCTTTATCACTGACGTATCTCTTGTCAGTGAAAAGCTGGAGGGGGAAGTGTTGTGGCTGCAGTGATGCTGCTCACTCGTCGGTTCAGAGGGCATGAGCAGCAGCATCCTGCAGTACGACATATAACTCAGCATTTTATCTCCCCATGGCTGCACGATCTGGGTCTACCTTCCCTACAATGAGTCACCACATCAGGCACAGAAATCCTCCTGAATTAATGGCACAGGACAGACGCCTCGCTGTTTTCCCTCCTCCACTGTTTTTCACTCGCATGTTTTATCTTTTTCTCACAAACACCCATACCTGCGAGCAAACCCCCCCTCAACCAAGCAAATGACAGAAGCGGGTTTGACAACGGGGGGGAAAAAAAACATTGCATAATGGAACCACTACCGTTAACTGAACAAAAAATATGCTCACACGCTTATGTGAGCGTGTGCAGACGCGATTCTGCACGTGCAGAAATGAATGTGCACTATTACACGAATGCTGCAATGGAAGCAGTGAGGCACAGCTAATGTTTTCATTGAATGTGATTCTTTTTCTGAACTCTGCGAAACAAAAAGCCGGGTCGCTTTGTCGCTGCTTTGTGGAGATTTAAGACTTCCCCTTCTGGGCTTGAGTCAATGAACAGATCTGCCTCCGGTGAAAATAAACTCACAGGATGGGACACGAGTAGCTGATCTTTACAGAAAGAGAGGAAACGGCATACTCGTCCAGCTGGACTGAACCATATGAGTCTTCCATGTTTACTGTCTGGGAATGAAATACTTCAGTTACTGGCTTTGAGTTTGGTGAGGCTGCAGCAGAGGGATGAATTATTTGGATTAGAATATGTTACGTGGCAGCATCTGTGATTCTCTCTCTCTTTCTTTCTTTTTTTTTTTTTTAAATACCATCACTATTTTGCCCACCCCCACCCCCTTCTCTTTGAAGGGAGAAACACAACTGGAGAGCCAGACAGTCTCTCACACTCAAGCGTCCATACACCGGTAGCTAGAGTTCATGGAGAGTGAGAGGGTGTACTGAATCTGAGGATAGCTGTCAGAGTAAATCTGAAGCCATAAAACAGAATGGTGCAGGCTGCAGCTACGGAGACATGGAGGAGTCAAACTACAGGCAGCAGGGAGAAACATAAAAGGACTGTTGCAGAAATAGAACAGAAGAGAGGCTGCTGCTGGAGAAGATTTGGGCCTTGGTGAACACTTCTTACCACCATAACCACAGAAGAGCTTCAAATACCAGCAACAAGCATAGATATAAGAATTATTAACATTTTTACAGCCTGAAAAGGTGCCCGCATGGATCTATCAGAGAACAGGAGGTGTGTGTGTGAGGCGAGGGGGTGGGGGTCTGTTAACCTGCCTGGCAACCACCAGAATAAACACCCCCCTCCTGCTGCTACCACGGTTTTAAACGCCCTCACTTAGCTTATGTCCCCCCTGCAGCCACGCACATATGGCGGCGCATCAGTCATCGTTTGTGAAACAAGCCACTTATTGCACCAGGTGCGCCGTGTTGCGTATGGGAAGAAATGCACGATGCTATCGTTTCCATGACAACATTATCATGGCTTGAGTCCGGCTTTCAATAAACTGGGCGGGTCCGGCGGTGATAATAGAGGGAAAGAGCAGGACTTATTGAAATAACTCGCCGCGTACATCAGTGGACGGTATAGGACGCCCAGACGGAGCTGGGGCCGGGAGGGGCCGCTGGATGCTCGAAATGCTCTTCATCGAGATGAAAAATCGAGCCGTGATATGTGCAAGCTGTTCCAGTCACCCACGGCGTCACATTCTTCAAAGATATTTGTGTAAATGCAGATGCAGAGAGGAGGTGGAGGGCAGTGTGTGTCGGTGCGCATCTGTCATGACGCGTCAAACGGAGCGCATGGTGCTGGCCGCTGCTTACCTCATTTTCCTTTCTCCTTTATTCAGCCGGAGATGAGATGGCACTAATGAGGCTGCTCAGTTTATCCGCGGTTATTTCGGATCTCAGAGGCGTCGGTCCGATCGCAGGTCTCCACCTGCGTCTCCTGAACGCGTCCAAAGAGGTTTTACAGACGGATGATGAGTCCTTTAAGCTAAGCGACAACCCGGGCGCTTTCTTCCATCCGCTTTGTGCTCCGTTGTCTCTGCTGTCCGCACGCGCCGTTGGTGCGTCTCCTTGAGTCCATGTTCAGCTCGCGCTCGGTAAAAGACGGTGAACGGTGGTGGTCGGCCGCCCCCTCCTTCATGCCATATTTTCTTCCCATTCGGAGGGTTTTTTTGGTGAGGTGGAGAGATTTGGGGGAAATTGCTAACGCGGCGTGCGAAGGAGGAGGGAGAACCTGGCCGGCTCAAGGCTGCCCACCTACGGCTAAGATGCGCACATGCAATCCACTGACGAATGACGACCCCCTCACTCCTGGAACCCCACCCGCTGGATCACAGGAAGGCTCTGACTAGTGCAATAATAGCCTACTTTCTGCATATAGACCCTAGACATTTAAATTACACTACATATACCCTCAGTCTATGGCCTGAATGTAATAAATAAAAAACACAAAAGTATAATGGGCCTGAAATGGAACAAAAGAAAACATAACAATACAGACAAAACATAAAAACAAAATGAACAACACACACATTAGAAAACAAGACTAGCAAAAAAGACACATTTAAAAAAGAAAAAGAAAAAAACACGTTTTCAAAAGCAATAAAATAAAACACAAATAAATAGAGACACAATTAAACAACCAAGAAAGATTAACTGACTTTTTGCTTTGTAAACACTGTGAATGTCAGTGCAGTCAATGTACCATGCACCTGCCATTATAATGGCAACATGCTCTAGATCACAGTGCAGCATAGCATCATCTCAGCAACTGCCTACTTGGATAATTATATTTGTCTGTCCAGACTGTTAATAATTTATTAAGATGATTTATAAAAGCACCAGAAGTGATGACTGCAGCTTTGAGGACATTTCTGTCATTATTCTCAACTTTTTCTTGCGTGATACTATTTTGACCTGCAGCAATACACTTTATAGAGTGAATCAATAAAATTTGTCAGTGCAGTGACTAAAGCCACACCATCCAGGACCATCTTAAATGAACAAAGATTAATACAAATCCTTGGGTGTTTACTCTATAAATTTTGCTTTAGTTATTAAAATCACTGTTGTAGTAATGGTATTTTTCTTGGTTTCTTGATCTCCCCCTTGTAAAAACGTTTTCATTGTTCTGCTTTATTTGCATCTCTGTTGCTTTATAAAGTGTTTTGATAGTATTTGAATGGTTTTGGAAATGCTTTGCAAAACACTGCAGGTGAAGTTGAAGTTTTGTTTCTGTATTTTCAGTTTCATTAGGCTTCTTCTTTTTTTTTTCTTTAAAAAAATCATCTTAATTTTCCCCCCAAAAAGCCTTGTAAAAGGCTTTATTGTAATTTAATATATATACTGTAGTCCAGTTTAGTGTTTTGTACTTCAGGACTACCTTAAGGGTTTTGACATTCAGTATCACAAACAGACATGAAACAAAAACACCTACAATGGAACAAAAAAAACTGAAACTTAAAGAAGTACAGGTTTCGTTACTTTCAGCCAGGAGTCACATGTTTAATGGTTTTGATTTATGGTGAGCTTGTGTGTTTAGTGGCAAGACAAGTCATGTTATATCCACTCTGAAAAGCATTGCAGTGTGACAATTTACGTACCATGAATCTGAATGGATGTGACCGCTTGAAGGAGTAGTCACTAATTTATGACAAATTCCATTTGGTGCTAAATACTAATAAACCTCTTGTAAGTTCAGCAGGTGGAAGCAGTGCATTATAGAGGAAAACACTGCAAGATGGTTCAGTTCAGTAAAATGTCTTGCCTGCGACTGACGGTTCTCGACAGGCAGTTACAGTGTAGCGGTCTCATCCTTGCCCCTCTGTGTATTGATCTTGGTGCAATAAGAATTAGACACATTAAAAAAAACTCCATATACACCTGGTTTTGATGCTCTTTGCATTCAAGGCAAATTTTAAAAACAAAAAGTACATCTCATCCTAAAAAATCCCAAAACTGTCGCAAATGCTCTCCCACGTTTTTACTCAAATGTTTCAAGACTCTTGTCACATTAACCCATCCACACCTAAGCAGGGATTAACTGCGAGGGGGGAGGAAAAAAAAACTGGCAGTGCAGGATATGACTTAAAACGAATAAATAAGAGCGAAAGTGTTTTTTCTTTAGAATTTGAAAGCTTGAATATTTGATTGGGTTATTTGTGCTGCGAACCCAGATAATTTTATTTGGCATATGAACTATTATTTAAAAACGAATCAGTAAACAGTCTGTTACTAATTGTGGGAGATAACTCAGAATATTAAGTGAGGGCCGGCCTGAGGCTTTTTCTGATATGTTAATAACAGGGAAGGGTCTCACTTCATTAGTGCTTTCCTGAGTTTTTTTCAATACAAAATAAAAGAAAGTTTAACAGTTAGAAAATCACAATGTTATTTCTCAGTTATTGTTGATGTTACAAGGCTTGGCTCTTCTCCATCAGTGTGAAACGGCTCCGACAGGCAGCAAAAACCTTCTGTGGCAGGAGTGCAGACGTGCGCTCATACAGCCACAGCCTTTGATTCTGTTAAATCAAGATTCCTTCTTTCTTGTTTCATTGGTTACAGGCTACAGTATGTGAGAGGGAGATTTATTTGTTTTGTACATGTAGTGTGAAGAAAGAAAAGAAGGGGAAAAAAAGGAGGATTTTTTCAAGCAATTGCTTATTATACCTCCATTCAACTCAACTGTAAGCGGATCTGGAGGAAAACCTGTTTCTCTTCTGTCAAATCACATCACTCCTTTCAGATCTGCTTCGTATTCAGAGTTAATTTAAGTTTGGTTTGGTTTATCTTAGTGCAGTTCAGTACAGTTTGCTTCAGCTGGGCTTCGGTCCGCAGCATTTCTGAGACGCTGAGAGTTTCTGTGTGTGTGTCTGCTTGCTCAGACAATCCTCCACTGCATCACACTCATGTCCTTCCCGCCAGTCGACACCAGGTAGCTGTCATCATTCAGGAAGGTCACATTGGTCACATGGCTGCTATGGCCACCATAAACATGGCTAGGAGCCTGAAAAGATGCAACACAAGTCTTAACATACTAAGAAAAGCTATGGATCAAACTTTAAAAGGACTTTATCATCTAACAGCATCGTACCCTGAACTGTGAACATGGGTATGATAAGAGATGAACCTTCCCAAAGTCATCTCCTGTAACCAGCAGGCTCCTGTCAGTAGACCTGCACACCGCGTTGATATCGGTGCCGTCTGAACCATCGGGCCAGAGACCTAAAGGGATATTAGAGAAAAACAGAGGACAGCAGAAAACTTAATGGATGTTACAACACTAACATGTAAAGAAGGAGAAAGAGCCTCTTGCTTACCGAAGACCTGGAAGCCAAGAGAGCAAGTGCAGGTGGCCCAATCAATATCCCTGGTGGTCTCCACGCTAACTACCTGCTTGCACACTGATGGGATCCCTGTGAAGTAAAGATAAACAAATTACACAACAGGCTTTAGTTTGACTTGTACATCAGTAGAGCGGGGAATGTACTTTGCACCAATCAGAATGCAGCAACTTGCCACATGACTACATCGTAATCAGTGCATTTCTTCAGGAGAAAACCTGTTAATAAAGAATTTTTGTATGAAATTAGCATTTTGACATGTTTTAGCTTGTTGTATTTGTGATTTTTTTAAAGATAATATATTTAAAATGATTTTATTGTGACTTTTGCTGCCTTTTACTACATTTCATTGCTTTCTTTGCACCTGTAATGCTTTTAATGTTTTCTGCACTTTAAATTGCCTTGAAGAGGAAATGTGCTAAACAAATAAACTTGCCTCGTTTTCAGACAAATATGTAATCTGTAATCAATAAACATCAACTCCAAACCACTTTCACAACAAAGTCTACATTTGATATATTTTTTCGTCAAGTATAGTGAAAAAAAAAAATCTATAATAAATTTTTACTTATATTTCACCTTTGATGTTACACAGATGTGAACCAATCAGCAATGAGGACAGTGATACTCACAGTACAAAATCTCATAGTCGCCTGAATTTGATACCAGGTACTGGGAGTCCACTGACCAGTCCAAATGGGTAATGAAACTGGAGTGACCCTGATAAAAGATAAGAGTAGATGAAGTTTTTTTCACATGGAAACAGTAAAATAGTTCACAGTGCAACCAGTGACAGTATTATCTTAGAAATGTCAATTCATAGAAACAGTGGTGTACAACTCAGATTTATCATTTATAGCTTCTCTGTAAAACACACTGAAAGGCAGAGGAGATCAACATTTAGAGCTGAGAAGGGAGCCAAATATAAAGCTGAAGAAGTAGTCCTGAGGGCAGGCGCTCACCGAACATTTCCCAACGCGACTGTACTTCCTCCCATTTTCTAGTACAGCGTAGATGTAGATGTAGTTGTCGTGGGAGCCGATAGCCAGGAAGTTACCGTCTAAACAAGATAAATATCAGAAAAATGATGTGGTGAGAAAACAGAGTAGAAATGCTTAAAGATGTCATTTCAGTTCCTGGAGTGCTGGATGATTATTACACAAAATGAACTGGATCATCTTTTACTGATATTTACTATTGAAATATCCAACATGCCATGGCTTTAATGAATCCTTACGCTCTCATAGCAGCTATTTTAATCAGATTAAACTATCAGTCAAAGTATAAATATGGTACATTTGGAGTAAAATGTCTTTTTAAAGCACGTTACTATTTATATCACATTTTTTCAGTAACTCTCAGGTAACCGTTCTTTGGTTTGTACCATTTCTGGTTTATTCAAAATAACACAAACACTTAAGCATGAACACATCCTCTTCTCTAATTGTCCAAACATGGCATGGAAATGAGAACGATAGCACTCAGGGGAAGCATGCTGTCAGGATTAACCAACATACCTGGTCCGTAGCGCATAACAGACAGCTGTTCATTCCCATCTGTGTGCACTGTGACTAAATCCTTAGAGTCTGTGTCCAGGACCAGCCACCTGCAGAATCAACGGCAGACTGCTCTACAATCTGGCTGTTCTTGGTTTTACATCTCTTTTTTTGTATAACTACCTTAGCAAACTATGCAGCCACTGAATGCTAGTGATTGGATATATACCTGCCAGTCTGGGTTCCTATGGCAACCACAGTTCCAGATGGGTGAAAGCCTGCTGACTGGGCAGTATCCTGTCAGAAATAGAGATAGAAGATCGTTATAAAAACCTCCCCATCACTTCTAAATGTGTTCTTTCTTGTTGTTACTCAACTTGCCCGTTATAACCATTCAGATTGATCTATTTGCAGCAGGACATCAGATGGCTGTTCTAAAATATGTACATGCTGATGTGATTGTGGAAAAATAAGAGAAGTTTGGGGCCAATTATGTCCATATTGGACGCACAAAGACTGAAGCAGCAGTAAAACAGGAAACAATTAAATGTATTTAAAAAAACATCTGGATATGATACATAAAATAATAGATAAGTCAGGGAAGAAGAATAAATAAACTGAATTTTAATAATTCTTTGTATATTTGCCAAGGTGCTTTAACTTTGTGTATGAACATCCTGAGACATAAAGAACAAGTTGAAAGGTTAAAGTAAAAAAAAATTCTCTGGAGAAAAGTCTTCCAACAGAAATGAGAAAAATCTGATAAATATATAAAAATGTACATTTTTGCTCCTAAATGTGGAGTTCTGGTTATTCATCAAGAGCATCTAAAGCAGTCCATCATTCTGTAGCATGTAATGCCTATTTCTGACTCCAGGGGGTGTTGTTGACTAAACTTACTTCCATGTTCTTGGTCCAGATAAGCTGATGGGTGCTTGAGTCCCACAAACAGACCTGCCTGTCATATCCGCAGGTCAGGAACTGAGGTTTCCAGGGATGGACAGCCAGACCCCACAGCTCATCCGTGTGACCCTGGAGGGAAGTTAGCGAATCAAGTGTGAAACAGAGAGAAAGAAAAGTTTTGACAACTTCTGTAGATTTTTGCATGCGCAGTACCTGTGTGATGGATGTGAATTCACCATCCAAACTGCCTTGTAGAACAAAATTCTTGGTGGTCCCGATGAGCACAGTCTCCCCTCTGCCCTCTGCAATGGTCCGGATCGGACCAAATAACTCAGGCACCTGCAGAAAGAAAAAAATAAACCAACACCGTGACCAAATCCTCACTGCATACTGAGTTCTTATGGGGCAAATAAGACACAAGTAATCTCTACTTGTCATCACCATAAATACTCAAGCTCATTAAGAGCACAAATCCATCTCATCCTCTGAATTAAATGATGTTGCATTAAGGATGCAGTGTGTGCCGAACTGGTCAGCAGAGACATTTTGGATGAGGAACAAATTAAGAACTTCTTTAGAGGAGAGAACTGGAAATGCACCGAAACAGTAAGTGTATAACATGGATGTTTCTGACATATCTGGATAGAAAAAATCAATACTACAACGGTGCATAAAGGATAAAGTGGAATACTTAAACAAAAGCTAAAGGATTTTTCTCCTCAGTAATGCATTCAACAGAAACAGCTAACTTAATAT
Organism: Craterocephalus stercusmuscarum; assembly: GCA_037177115.1. NCBI lineage: Eukaryota > Metazoa > Chordata > Actinopteri > Atheriniformes > Atherinidae > Craterocephalus > Craterocephalus stercusmuscarum. Next base: position 10,938,649 of record JBBDHI010000021.1, read on the forward strand.
TATCTGTAGAGCATATAATTGCTCTCTTGCCTTCAGATTCTTTTGTTACCTTGCCCCTTTAACATATGAAAACCCAACGACAACCATGACTTTTAAATCTCTGCTTTGATTTAGCCCTCAAAAAAACCCTCCACTATTCATGTCGAATGATGTCTTTGGGGTTTGATGCAATGCAGACGATCATTATTCTGTTGAAAGGTCTTCCTCCACTTTAGCTGCAGCTTTCTGACAGATGGCCTCATATGATCTTTTCCTGAAGGAAATCTGTTCTGCACCAAATATAAGTACAGTTACTCTGCCTAATCACCATCTTAGATGAATCTGCGGAGAAGATCGATTCTTTGTCCACATCCTTAATGACAACATGCATTGTTGCTTATTTTTTGCTTTTGGTCAACCAAAGCTTTCTCCTGCATATCTTCCATGCATGTTAGATTAAAAAAACCCTTTCTGATGGAAGATGCTGAGCTAACTGCAGATCCTGTGTCATAATTAGTTTCTTTTAGCACTGAATTTGCGTGGGTGGCCAGTAGTGGACAAACTCTCCATCAACCTTAATAAACGCCACTGAAATTATTCACTCAACAACAGGGCTAGTGGCTTCATTTCTACTTTCAGAGGAGAAACGTCTTTTAGTTTCTCACCTCCACTGTTTGTATCTGTTGGTAGCTGCCGTCCCAGGAAACCAGTCTGCGGTCTTTCCCCCCTGACACCAGCGTGCCGTTCCTCAGCATGCACACAGCAAAGATGCTACCCTCGTGAGCTCCCTGGATGACGTGGCTGATGCGATTAGTGCCTGCATGATTGAGACGGGATGAGATGGATGAGAAGGTTCAGCTGGAGGCAGACAGGCACAGAGGTCGATTGCTCGAGGAGGGCAGATTAACTGACCGAGAGATAGACATACAGAAGGGTGATCAATAGAGAGAGCAGAGACACGGGAAGATGGTGTATCTGAGGATAACGAGGTTGTATTTCCAGTTAACTGTCTGCTCACAACATGTAGCACTCTTCTTATGTTAGTGTGACCCAGCTGAGCATGTGTAAAAAAACATTTCTATTAACAAACTAATGTAGATTGTTTTTTTCCCTCTGATTTTGGTGTGTTTCTCTTAAAACGTTTTACCAGTGTTGCTTCTGTCAGCCTCGTCAAAACTGTGCAAACCCCTTTCTTTTTCTGTTTCTCTTCTCTATACAGGCCTCAGTGACCCACAGATGGATAAACTGAGGAGCAAGATGCATCTCTTCAGTCTAAGCTCAGGTTTTTTCTTTCTCTCTCTAAGAACTTCCATTTCGGATAGCATTTATCTGCTGTAGATGGGTTTTAAATTAGGCCTGCCACTTCTTTTTCTCCACCTATCAAGCTACCTCACAATTATTAGAGACATGACATATGTCAAGTTTTTGGCAAGCAGCTCTTTTTGAGTGGTCTTGTTGGTGATACTGCAGGAAAAATAATATTCTGTAGTGGGAAACTGAATTTTCTTTGCAACTAAGGAAACATCAGGAAATGATGTATGTACATGAGACACTGAAAATTGTCTATAGATGCAGCTTACTTTCATTAAATACAGCACTTTATTTTTCCTTAAATGAGATGTTTTTTTTATTCTTTAATGGCTCACAAGCCAGTGTTGAGTGGTTAAAGAAAAATAATTAAACAGAAACAGTACATGAGTTTCAAATCATTTCTGAACATGGTCAGGTGCAAGAAGTCAAACTCAAACCAGCCAACGTCCCACGAGACAGAAAGTTCTTTAGAGGACTATTTAGGAGAAGTACTTCTCCAGCCCTTCCTATAAGATTGCAAAGATGGTCCTCGATAATTAAATAAAAATAAATGAATGATGACGGCTAAAGATATTTCCACCGTGCCATACATCCCAGAAACCATCATTTCTGACTGGAGCCAAGGATTTGTGGGAGAGTTTGTACCTTTTCCCCACACCAGGATGTTTCCACTCGAGTCTCCAGTGATTGCGTCTCCATTTTCTGCGAAGGTCACACACAACACAAACTTGGGCTTCTCTTGTTTCTGTGGCAAACACAAAAAAACATGTTTCAGTTTGCTCAACCATAGTGGACTGTCTATAAATGCCCCACAAGAAACCGCATCAAACTGGAGGCTGGATGCATTGAACTCGTTTTGAACTTGTTTACATGTGAAGAAGCCCTTGGTGGCTGTCCTCTTACCTCAAACAGTCCTTGCTTCTTGACCAGCATGCCTTTCTCCAGAGTCCAGAAATAGAGATGAGATTTGCCACAAGTCACTATGATGTTGCTATCTGTTGGGTGAAAGTCTGCAGCGAAGACGGACTCATTGGAGCACTGCACACATGCAACAGGGAAAAGTTCAGTTTAGCAAACAAACAAACCAAAAAACAACATTAGCACAAAGCCCAATAACGTGTCTGTGTACCTTAACCTCAGCCAGTCTGTCCTCTCTCTGCCAGTCCCACACAGAGAGGACGTGGTCATTGGAGTCATCCACAACGCAAAGAGTGTTTCCTCCATTCTAACATGCAAAAACAGGTAGAATTCTGTTTATTCACTTCTTTACGTCTTCAGATGATGCAGAAGTAGTTACAGGCAGAGCGGAAACGGTCCGCGTCAGTTGTGTTACCCTACCGATTTGGAGAAAGCCAGGCAGACTAGCGCTCGGTCAAAGAAACCTGTTCCCAGAACATGCAGGGTGTTCAGGCTGACAGAGTCCCAGACGCGAACATGAGGAACCAGCTGCTGCCGGGAAACATGACACACAAGCACTCATTTGTTTTTGTTTCACACTTGTAGTAGTGTACAATCGGAATTTCCTATACATTGATCTTCTTGTGTTAAATTTAACACAACAACCGTGCATGAAGGAGCAGGAAGAAGAATAAATTCTTAAACCCTGTCCAAAAAACAATTACTGATGATGCAAGTGGGCACTTACAACCAAAAAACACATTAACACCATTCTATACAAAATAAAACAAAATGAAGCAAACAAAACAGTACAAATAATTTGAATAATACCTCAAAATAGAAGAAAATTAAGAATAATAATTATTTCTATACTTAACTTCTGTTAATTGAATCTTTTTCATACTGATTTAATATGATTTAGAGTGAAAGTGAATAAAATTAGCATGACTTTTTCTCTCCCCTATCACGATAGATCAGATGTTTAAACACAAATGACGATGTATGAATAGAGGACTTTACGTACTTTTCCATCTGAAGATGTCCCTGCCACCTGACCTGTTGCTATGGTAATTTTATCAGGATGGACGGCCAGGCTGCGAAAGAAGACATGAGAAGCAGACGTTTACGGTTATAAACCTTTTAAACATCAAACGAAGACATTTGAATAAAGATGAGCAACACTTTCACAACATGAAAGGCTGTAGCGCCGATAAAACATGTCGACTGTGCTGATGTGTGGGAAAATGAGACATACGGAGATAAATTAATCCTCTTTTCGGTTCGGCAGTGTGGCAATTCTCATAGCAAGAGCATATTCAAACAGTTTGTCTTCAAAGCAAAAAATCTGTCTGCGCTCTGTCTTTTGATCAGTAATCCAAACTGTGAGTCGAACTTTTATGAACCTCAGGGTGGAATAAAACGGTTTTAGTGGCTGCTAAAGGTTACTCTAATTGCACAGCACTGTCCTGAAAGAACTTTCACGCTTGTAAATAAATCTCAATGCATCACTTGGGAACACCTGTAATTTCCCTCTACAGCAGCTACATCTTATCCTTCCACCTGTGGATGTTCGACTGCGCTTACTGAAAAACAGGAACAGAAACTAAAACAGATGTTATCCTTTTTGCTCCTATCGCTCACCATTTGATGTCGTCTGTGTGTCCCATGTAGTGTCTCTGCAGCTGCTCGTCCACATTGAACAGGACGACCACTGAGGCAATGAAATAAACTGTTTCTCCTGTGGGAAGCAGATAAAGGTTGGATCGACAGTCTCGACCACGGTAACCGTAGCTGAGCATTAAAAGGGTCAAGGAACACTTTCTGAAGGTGTTTTCCACAGTTACTCAGACCAAACTATAAAAAAAAACTGTTTTAAGGATAATCAAAGTGTGAAGCTTTGAATTCAAGGCTGTATGATCTATTTGCTTACACTGGTTCCATCATTTTTTTCATAAAATGAAGGCCAGGAATCATAATGATCCATTTATACCACCGCATCTTAATTTTGCATATTCAGAATGGATTTAGCATTTTTATTTTTGGGTGTGTTGTTTTGTGCACCCCTCCTCTGACTCAGCCTTTTAATTTTTGGCTTTTTTCATTTGGATTTCAGCTCGGCTGAACAACACGCCACATTCATTCCTGATCAACAAACAAAAGAAACAAAGACTCCCACAAATGAAATAAAAAAGCACAAGAGGAGCTGCTGACTGGTTGCGCCATCGGCCTGCCATTGTGTGCTGGTTAACGCGGACTGCAGCCTGCAGAGCGATGAAACCGGCTCTGACAGCGAACGCACCACAGTTAAAAAGGAACCTCTGAGCAGACATACTGCAGGTGAGCACATGTGTAGCTTCCCATCACACCTACATCACAAGCTACATTTTTTTCCCCCTCACAAAATAACTTCTTACAACTTTCCTAAATCAGTTTGTACTTTTCATTGCTGTGGTAAAAACAACCTTGCAGGCACGATCAAACAACCTGAGCTCTATCTTAGAAACAAGCAGCGGCAAAAGGATACACCCAGTCCAGTTTGAGTTTGTTGCTGGGCAGCTCGGCTCTCGCCTCCAGACAGTAGCTGTCTATTTGGTCTTTGGGCATGTACATGGTGACGGGACGACCCTTTAGGAACATTTTCACATAACCCTCCTCTGGAAAAAGGCAACAGAAACATTCAATGAGATCATGCACATAATCACAGAGATAATGGGTGTTTTTTTGTCAAGGATATGGTGTCAGATTTTATCGCTTTGAAACACACAGGACATTGTGTTATGATATGAATGACAGGGATAATGAGATATGTATGAGAGGATTAGAGGAAAGCAGGGCCATGTGACAGGATGTGATGGGATTTTTATCTGAGTGCTTAATTAAAAGCCAGAAAATGACAAAACTTGCAAACTCAGAGAAAGCTTTTATAAGTGGCTTTTATTAGTCTCTTCAAACACACCTTTATTTGACAACAGAGGGCACCAGATAAACTGCAACAAAAAAAACTTCCACAACTCATAGATCATCAGCTCACAGCAGAGATTAACCAACATGAAATGCAGACATGAGCACAGCAATGAAAATGTTGAAAGAAAAAAAAAAAAAAAAAACACAAGCCAAAACAAAAAAACAGATGGAAGCTTAGAAAAGCGAATAAGAACTCCTCATCTTTTAAAAACATGTGATCGCTTCAAAACAAACCATGCAGAGAACATTACGGGAAACAGACACGAAAGAAAAACCGAAAATTTATGCCAGCAAATCTCATTAGTGGGGGCTATTAGCTTAAATGTGTTTATAGATGAGGCTGAGGGTTTATCTTAGTTTGTTTTTTTAATTCTATGTTAGCATCTTTGTGATGGAAACACAAGTGTGCAGAGACTCGTGCTCTTGTTTCTAGAAGACGTGATGTAAAACTGTGAATGTAGCTCTACAGCTTGATGACTGAAATGAAAGCTGAATGACTGAAGCTAAACGAATTGAATAAATGACCGTTATTTTACTGCCGTCTTATTCCTTACAAGCTAGTAACAAATCTGAAAATACTGGCTGGGCGATTTAATGGGGCTGCGGTAGCAGGGAGACTCAAGAGAAGATGCCAGACTCCCTGACTTCCTCAGCTGGAGGCTACAGCTCGGGGCCTTTCTGACTGACGAAACCTTGGCAGCAGTGCCTTTTCTGGCCGTCCTGGCCTTGCTGCTTTCTGAGGTTGGTGGGGGCTTGGTAGCCGAACAGGCCGTCACAGCGGAAGCCGTGGGGCCGCTGCTCTTCCCCGTCCATTTGGTAGAGCGGTTGAGGTAAATCTGTACTGTGACTATAACGCAGTCAGGGAAAAGAGCAGACAAGGTGATGATGGAAAGGGGAAGCGATTGAGGTTGTCAGGGCCCAATGGATGTGAGGGGCAAAACAAGGACAAGCAGGATCAGGTGGTGCACAGGGTGGAGGAGGTTGGTAGAAGTTAGACTCGTGTAATGGTTATTTCTGTGACATTTAATAAGAGCACCATGAAACCAGCAGGACACAAGCTATAATAAGGAAACTAGGGCAAGTCCTAATACAAACCACATGCTTTTTGCTTGGTATAATTAAAAATGTGATATTATAATAAAGTCATATTAGGAATAAGTGAATAAAAC
>JBBDHI010000021.1:10969440-10980018 GCA_037177115.1 Craterocephalus stercusmuscarum
AAAGGCCAAACGTCTCCTCAGAGAAACTTGCACAGCTTCCATGAAGTCACACGCAAATGGCTGTACCTGTTTTTCAGGGCAAACCAACCAAGATGCCTCTGTTTTTACCAAAGGAAGTGTCAGCATTTTGCTCAGTACATACAAACATCGCATCCCTACTGTTAGACACAGCCTGGGAACCTGGATTCAGTAGCATGCTTACTTGTGTCTATATGAGGCAAGTGAATCATCTCAGCCATTTACAGATTATATGTTCCCATTTTATGTGGAAAAAAATAATCATCTCTGTGATCTACTCAAGACTGAATACTTTCCTGTTATCATGTCCGTGATCTACATACTACTGCTCCACTCCTCGCGGGAGCTCTAAATTTAATGCAGGACATCCCATCCATAAGCAATAAACGGCTTTAACTAGTTTCACCTCATCAGCTATGCATGAAAATGCTAAAGTGCTTGGTCAACCCCTAGCAGGAGATACCTCCATGTAATTGACATCTTTGGTTTGATCTGTTAGACAATTAACCTCCCCCTTCCCCATTCCATCAGCCACAAATGCTGCAAAGTGCAGTAAATATAGATTTTTTTTCATTACCTAGAAATGGTAATGTGTTTCTCCACGCTTCAACAAATCTTACGATTGCAAACCTGGGTTACAAACTTATATTTAGAGACGTACAGTACACACAAGGAGGCTGCCATATTAAAGGGTTAAAGAAGTACTTTTGTGTTTTTTTGGGAAGGATATAAAATATTCAGCATCCTTTGCAACCACAGTCCATCATGAAAACATAAACACAGATCACTGTGTTGGGGATAATCCCCTTTGTGTTCAAAAGGGGAGGCATTTTACTGTAGTCTGGAGGCATGCCAGCAATAAGGATATCAACAAACAGTGCAGCGCTGTAGCAGAGCTTCACTCAAAGATGTTGCATCACTTTTAAGGAACATTGTCAATATGGGACCTTTATTTTCTAGGACAGTTTAATGGTGCTTTTATACTTCGAAAACAAAATAAAATAGAGCTTAATGGGTATAAATCCTGAAGTGATGTCATACTGAAGTGTCATGCTTTCCTCACTTGCCTGAGTCACCCTCTGCTTCCCATAACAGCAGCCTGAAGGGAAGCATCTCCCTATGCCATTGTGAGACCAGTGTCCTGCTGTGTCACCATTCATCTCATTTAACAAACTGATCGCAATCAGTCAGCAACACAGCGATTTCTTCCTAACACACTCCTCAACACATCCAGCAGAACCGAAGCAGGATCCTCCCCCTGTCTTTGTTTATCAGCCAGCTCTCCTGATTGCAACTGCTGGCATTATCCTGGCCTTTAATCTGCAGATTTCCTGTTAATTTCTACAGAATATTTTCTGTTCCTTTGGTTTTATTTTAGTGAATGTCTTCTGAAGTGCATGCTATAATGCTCAAATTCGTTCAGGCTGTCTCCGGTTTTCTCTTCTTCTCTATGCAACACAAACACAAACAGCAGCAGGGAAGGAAAATGTTAAAGTCAGGCAAGCTGAAGGAGACGCGCCGAGAGAAAAACAGCAACAGAGAGACATGCCTGCAGCACGAAACACCCTTAGTTGGTGTCAAGTTTAGCCAGTCAGCTGGTGACATGTCAACAACATGCAGAGGAGGGGAGAGGAGCGAGGAGGATTAGTTGCTTTTACCATTGCAGAACTGTAGCAGTGATGAGGTGTCATACAGGCTGCTGTAGCTGGAAAAGCCGTCCTCCATTCTCAGCCCGAGCTCTGCGCTCCCTCCGCCGTCCACCACTCCTCTTCCTCTCCCTCTCTCTGGTGACTCCTCTCCGGTAGTTTATCGTTTGCTTGGCGTCCAAGGCGCTCCCTCCATTCACTCTGCACGGGTCAGGCTCCCTGGGTGAGTCACCATGGCAACCTATTCACTCCGATTATGTCATGTGAACTCCAGCCCCTCTTCTCCTCTTCTTTTTCTTGGAAAAAAAGTCCTTAACTACAGCAAAAAAAAAAAAAAAAAAAGCTGAGGAATGACGGTGAAGCACCTCAGACAAACAAGTTGAGTCTCCTGGTGCTCTTCCTTTCCTCCTCTTCTCCTCCCTCTGGTCTCCTCTTGCGTTCAGCAGAGGCAGCTGTGCGTCTTCAGCTCTCACTGATCTCCAGCCGCAAAAAACAGAGAGCTCGAGCTGACAGCGCAGGCAGCCGCTGTGTGTGAGCGCGCGCGTGCGCGTCTGTATGTTTGTGTGTCAAAAGCTGCGCGCGTGCTTCGATAATGCTCGGGACAGCCCAGCCTTCTCCTGTCACACAGCGCGAACGAGTCAGGGCGCAGTGGGCTGGGCCTGTCAGAGATAGATCCTCCTCCTCTCCATAGAGGAGGGGAGGAAAGAGGAGAGGACAAGGTGAGGAGGCATTAAGACAAGGTGTTAGGAGGAAAGGAGACAAGTGTAGAAGACAGGCGGGAGAATAAAGAAGCAGAGGGGGAAAAGAAGGAATAGTGGAAAAGTAAAAGAAGTCAGACAAAAGAGGGGGAGAAAAATAGAAGTAGAGTAGGGTGGAGGGAACAGAGGAGAGTTGGAAGGGAAAGTAGACAAGGAAAGGTAAAAGTAAACAATAATGTAAGTATGCTTAAAAAGGAATTAAATTACAATAAATATTCAATCACCATTCACTTGATTGAATAATATAAAGTCAGAGTCTTTTGATGAATATGTCTAAACAATAGAAAAGGCAAACAAGTTATTTCTCCCTGCAGGCATTTACTTCATCAGTATTACATAATAAGATTAACATTTAGTGTACATTAGGTGGAAACAACTGTCTGTGATTCTGGTTTAAACTGAAAGTTTAGTATCTTTGAGAAGAGCGTTGGCCCACAGGGCTGGTTTAAGTGAGTGAGTTTTCATCCTGGGGGGAGAGCTAAAATGTGTTGTTGTAAACAGGATTCGTGCAAACTGTACAGTTCACACTATAGAAACTAACAGAGGGCATAACTTCAAGATGGCAACGAGAGAGATGGAGGCTGCTGTTTGGATGTCACAGATGTTAGAGCTGATGATAGTTGAAGGGAAAACTTTGTGTTTGCATCATTTTTTACTGTTTTGCACTCTGTCCTTTTGTTCGGTCCTAGTCATAGCCCTAACCCTCCTGCCCTCTCAGCGTTGTCACAATTTCTAGATGTCCTATATGAAGTCACATGGGGACGCGCCAAAACTGTGCGCTGAACGTTGCCAGGGGATCTCTGCTGTGGCCAAACACGATTATCACCCCTTCCTCTGTCTGCTGGTCTTATCTGCTCCGCCGCAGACTGTACAGAGACCAACAGATCCTTAAAACAAGGACAAGAGGGGACGAGAGCGAAAGGGAGACGAGGGGATTGAGAGAACAGAGGAATAAATGGGATGGAGGGGGGGAGGGGCGGAGGAGAAGCGAAAAGTGCTTAAGGAGGGAGCATGCTGCACAGAGAAGAGCCAAATTAAAAAGTGAGCAGGGTGGGAGTTTAGTGAGGAAAAAGCGGGGAGAGCCCGTCCAAAAAAGGGGGAATCACATGCTTTTTCCTTGCAACTTGTGGGGAAGGGGAGGGGGGTGTGAAAGAGGAGGGATATCTCTGCATTATTTATAATTTAAGCTTGAAGGGAAAAATAATAAGCCCTAAGAAAGACGGAGTCTGTGCCCTATATTCGTGTTGGAAACACTTCCCCCCTTTCTTCTAAGATCACAAGATGGAGCCGACAAAAAGGCATCGATGCTCTGAGAGCCGAGGAGAAGCAGAGCATGAAAAGCTTCGCTTCTTCTCCCTGTCTGTGTTTTCACTACAAACCCACCAGATGTTTGATTATCTGTCAGTGTAAAGCTCCGTCCGTGCAGGTGCCATTTAATCATAGCGTGTGTGTGCGGCTCTAAGGTGCTGCAGCGATATTTGACCTCTGAGTGTATGAAAGGGATGCAGCGAAGACAGCAGCTGATCACTTTGCTGCCCTGGATATTGACCTAAGAGCCGTCTCTTCCTCCCCTCCCACAGGAAAACGGGGCACTCTGCTTCAGCTATTACACAATAACATAAAACCAAAACAGACGCTCTGAGCTCTGCAGCAGCCGGGATTATGCAAGGAAACAAGGTGCTCTTTGTAGAGCGGGGTTGCATTAGCACAGCGCTATACTTGTTTTGTCTGATCATGAGGATTTTATAATAATGCTGACCTTTGCACAATCTCTCTGCCTGCCTGCATCTTTTGTCATCTGCAGCTACCTTCAGAGGAGCCGCATCATCCAGCATTATGTTTGGACAAAAACAGGAACTTCATGCGCCAGGTTTGCCCAGAGAGTCAAACCGACAATAAACATGCTTCGTGTTTTGTTCCTGAGGCTGTGAGTCCCTGTGGTGTTTTGTCTGGACGGGCTCAGATTATTGTAAATCTCATTTTGCGGCTGATTTGGGATCTAGATTAGGGCCGGGTCTGGGGTTTGTGTACATGTCTGTCTCTCTACGCCGATGCTCACGTGAGCAGGCAGCTTAAACTGGGCAATATTCCACAAAATCCCCCAAACCAGACACCCTCCCTGCCCCCAACCCACCCACCCCTCCCTTACATGGGGTGCTTAACCCCACCTACAACCCAATGGGTGGCAGGTGGTGCTGCTGCCCCACCCGCTGCTGCTCCTTCAACCCTTCATCACATTACCTCCTGGCTTTTCCTCCGACTATATTTAAACAGCTAATGAGAACATTTACGCAGATATACCCTCATGATTACATAGATTTGAACGTCTTTGGTCTCTTAAAGCCTACACAAGCTATTTTACAACATCTAGCGGGGGTTCTACTGAGCATGCAGCTCTCCATGGAGTCTCACCTGCCCTGCTGACCTTGCTTTCATAGCCTTTATTCTTCACTCCTCAAGGTCACATTCATTATGAGTGGGCTGTTTTTTTTCTTTCCCCTTTTTTCAAAGACAAAACGAAACTGCTGACATTCGTTTCATCAGCAGATGATCAGTCAGTCTGTCAGTGGGCCCGGGATTATATATGATCAAATCCAGAGTTGAGGAGGAAACAGGGTCAATCCTCATAGGATCCCGCTGCCATCTGTGTGCCTGTCCTGGATATTGGCTGCTGTATGCTTCACGCCATGAATTAATCCAACCCGAATTCTTGATAATTCATATGAACGATTTTTATTCATGCAGTCGAAAGTCCTAAAGACAGTTTTTGTTGGCTGCATCATCTGATGAGTTTTAATACGTTATTCATTGACTGCAAGCCAGCCCTTTCTTTATCAGCTAAGATTCCCCAGAGTTTATAATTAACCGGTCGTTTCTCATCTATGATGAAGATTTAATGAAACTTTGGTCTGAAGTTCCTTAAAAAGAGGAGGATGTGTTCAATCCTAAATGTGAATATTCTGTAGCAGTAGGAATAAGTATCACTCGGTATGAGCTGATCTTAGCAGTAAAACAAACAGTGAAATATTTGCAGCCCTTGCCATAAAGGAAGCGGTGTTATAGAGTTCATGACTTCCACTGTCATGTTATGGTGTATTCTCATTATCTTATGATGCAAACAGCAAACTAAGGAAGTCATATGGTTGATATGAGACACCTTGTTTATTTGTTAGCATGATTGTGCAGAAGTTGTTGCAGTTCCTACGTCCTTCCTAGACAGGAGTGCTTGGAGAAAAACTCCTCAACCAGCTCAATTCTGTACTTAACAACAAATAAATCCTGATCTGCAATAAATAAATAAAATAATAAATTCCATCACTAGTCGATGTTTATGTTTATCACATTGAGTAAAATGTCTCAAATCTAAATCAATTTTTTTACATCTCTCTGTGCAAAGTTTAATCGGTCTGGTTACTGTATAAACTTTCTGCTCGCACCATTTCAAAATATGCAAATCTGCCCGTTTGGAAAGGGAAACCAGCATCTTCTAATGTCCCAGGCTTTGCTCATTAACCCTCATCTGTAAAGGCATGACGGCGAGATCTCTAAAAGAGGCAGCCGTGTCATCGATGCTCCTGTATGTTGAGCACAGGAAGTAATACTGCAGGTGACTGACGGTTTTACTACTTTAATAACTGCCTGGATGAGAGTACAGACAAAGGCTGAGAGAGATTGACTAAAGGAGGGGAAGGTGAGTCAGCTGAGTGATTCATGAAAATACATCACTTCCAGCTGATGGAGACTATAGCTTGTCAGTTGTAATACATGTTTATGAGAACATAAACAGAGCATTAGTTAAAACATATTTTGTAATTCAGAATGAAACATAGCATCCTCTTTGTCATATTAGCTTCAAAAACATCAAGCTCTAGTTCATCACTAATCACTGAAAAACTGACAAGCCAGATTCTGCTGGAATGTCACTGCCTCCTACAGAAATACAGACACTGAGTTACTTTAACTCTGAAACCTCAACTAGAATCCATCAATATCAGCCATTGTTGAGAGTTTTTGCTGTCTTGAATGATGTGGTGGAAATATGACCTAGTTTCAGTGGAGGGAGAGAACCCGGCGGAGTGATAACATCTCTGTCTGAGAAACCAGAAAAAGCTGCATCACACAGAATCAAAGGACCCTCATAGAAAGAAGAAGAAAAGAAATCTGGATTCAAAAAGACTTGTCAAGCCAAACCGTGTTTTATTTTACCTCCCAGAGTAGTCCTATAAACGCTGTGGGATGCGACATATGAGACATGTATGGGATATTTTAGTGATATCAGTGCAAAGGCAGACGGCTACATAATAAAAGAAAATAGCAGATGCACACTGCAGTGTGGTGTTTTTGGCAAGCAAACAACAGCAATGCCAAGTGATGATGCTACGACTCAGGAAAACTGGGTCACCACTTGTGTTTAATGCAGTCTTCTGGTCGTAGACTGTAACAACATTATGCATGTAGAAATCCACTGGCACGCTGATATAGCTACAGGGACTCACCATCTATACTTAAAGAAATGTAATAATATAAACCCTTACAACCAACAGAAAATGCAAGGGTTGATTTTCTGGTATGAAGAATTAAAAGTCAAAACAGTGTCACACTGTTTATTCTCTGTGGATGCTGTGTGAAAACAGATTTGGTAAATAGAGGCAGAAGAGATGCAAGTGAAGAAGAAGAGAGTCAGTTTTTAACCTGAAAATAACTGGAGCCTGAGGATGAAAAGCAGAGTTATGTGCTCTTCTCCAACTCCTTGTTCTCCTGATGCTATGCATAAAACCCTTTCAATGACCGGGCAAACAACACAATGCAGGGTATTGAATAATTAATTGCATGTGCATATACATTGTGATGTGTCATGGTTTGGGGTCCATTCTCTCTATTTTAACATTGCTGCCCAGTCACTGAGCTTAATATTATCTTACTTTCTGTCGCGCTTTACAGCAGTTTTCATGGTGTGCAGCTGTAAAACAAGGACGTGAGTCAGCACTTTAAAAAGTCAAAGCTTACTTCACCAGATATGCAGTTTTATTTCTGGCCGGGTTTCTTTACTGTCAGGGGAGAGCAAGCGAAACCCTGGGATGACTTCTTCAGGCTTAAATATTTTATTGCATAAAATAGATTTGATCTCTGACTTGAGGACATTACAAACTTCTAACACTCCACAACTAATCACTAAGCAGACATCTGCATATGAGTTGTCAGTATAACAGTTTTATTTTGTGCATTTCGCAGCCTGTAAGCGATGTGTGACTCTAATAAAACAGTGATGGATTGTGTACTCTGATACGACAGAAATTTAGCTGCACTTTTACTCCATCTATTCTGCTATCACTCTGGTATAAGGACATTAAATATACTAATAGAAAAATAATCTCTATTATGAATTACACCCAATAATAATACCGAAGCAAAGACGGTTATGTTGAAATCTGAGCTTTCAGAATCTTATTATTATTTATTAGTATTATTTATTGTGCCAGTAGTAGAAGTAATCATGGGATAAGTTTCCAGTTATACTCATATTTTTCCAGCTCAGATCTAAATTAGCTGATAAATTACATCATTTTAATCTCTATCAGGTGAGATGAGATTTGAAAATGTTCCCCTGATGTGTATCACATTTTTAAAACACTTCAAATCAGCAATGGAAACCCAACTATTACTTTCCTTTTTTTGCATGTAAGACAAATAACAAAGTCACATTTATAGTTTTTATTTGTTACTTTATCTAACAGATGTATTTTTAACCTTGCTTTGAACTTCCTCCGGGGACAACAGATGGAAATCAGTGCTTGGCTAAAAAGTGTTTCCGTACCATGTTTTCCTGCACGTACTTTAAAATACCTGAGTCAAATTCCTCGTATGTGCTCACATACTTGGCAAATAAAGTGATTCTGATTCTGATTCATTTACATGCACTGTCCCCTCAAGATAAACTATGAATGATGAAAATAAAGAATAGAAAAAAACGAAACCTGAGATGCTATCAGAAGTGTGCTCAGAGGTGACCGGGAGTAAAAATTCCAGCTCTGGCTGACATGCAAGGACAAACCCCAGGACTACAGCCTGCAGACTCACAGCTCACCATGCAAAGTCTCACAGGGTGCAAAAACATGGCTGTTTGACTGTAAAAATAAATCAGTCTGTAGTCGTGTTTATCCTCCAAAGGTGGAATAACTAAACAGAGGAATCCTTGACTCGTCTGCATTTTAGCACACATTCAGTGACTTGTGTTTATGTGCACATGGATCGTTCCAAGGAGCTGTTCAGACTTAAAAGACAAACTGGGCTGTAACCAAAGCAACAAGCAACTCAACTTTCTGTCTTTCTTGCAACGTTTTAAAATCTGCACAATATCCATCCCTTCGAAACCTTATTTTGATACATACATTTTTTAAACGAGGTTCATAAAGAAAAAGAGGACAGAGGAGCAGAAACTACTGAGCAGACATGAAACGTGTTGATCAGGACTCTCAGTAAGCACACAGGAAACCATTTTTAGAGGACTGGAATAAAAAGAGAAGAGGAGCATATGAGTAAAAACAGCATATAGAGTGAAAGATGACATGAACATAACAGGAATCAGGAACTTTTATGCACTAAAGTATCTCATTTATGAAACCAATACACATCTCAAATTATACTGCGGGTAAGGAGTCTTTAGTCGCCCTCTGATACCTCTTCATGCCTCTTTCTTCCCTTCCTCACCCTTTCATCATGGCAATAATGAGGCTGTAGAAGTGGCACAAAGGGTTTTAAACCACAATAAATTCTCTACATCTAATCTATATGTTAATGAGGCATAACTTAGAAACAGAAGTGGCAGAGGATTGGAATAATTCAGTTGAATGCGGTCCATGGAAGTCTACAACTACCGCTGTGAAGGGCCATCAAAGAGCAGACATGCACCATGCAGGTCAGTGGGAGGGACTGAAATTCATCATCCTTCTACTTGCGTGAAAACGATCTATTTATTTAAAGAACGGCATCTAAATCCACCTCAACCCAGCAGCGCATAGGTGTGTGTAATATGGACACACACTGTGTATCCCACCGAGTGCAGGGCTGTGTTCTCTCAAGCAACGACAGCATTAATCACATCTGACTTGGCCGCTGAAACATCCAACTACACCCTTCCCCCATTTCCTAAACAAGCATGAACTCTGCTCTGCTCTTCATCGCCATGCAAGCCTATAAACATGTTCACGCACACAACTCTCAAGTGATTTGATTTAGGGTTAAAATTCATAAACACACACACAAAAAAGAAGAGTATCCTCCAATGATCTACAGTCAGACTTATTGTGTCAAAGTCCAAGCATTTCAGTTGCCCAGCTGGTCCAGGCCTAAATATTCTGAACTCAGTCAAACATCTGCTACCCTATAGCCTAATCTAAGACATACGTTGTGCCTTGTATGTGGCATCTCACACACAAACACACATGGACAAAGAAAGATCAAACTGCAGGTGGTTTTCCTTTAACCTACATGAAAAATGAAGCTTTTTCAGCCACTTTGCTGGAATGAGGAAAAGATTAGCATCAGCAAAGCTACTTGTCCTCATATTCAGGGCACAGATGGAGGGCTGACGTCAGCAGGCCATGATGCCATCCTCATCTGTTATGTGCACTTGTGAACACGCCTGCACACACACACACAGTCTCTGTGTGCATTATACATTGCAGGCAGAAACAAAATGCTGATGGTGAACATTTTTTGTCACATAAAGGCTCATCAGCTCCCATCGATGCCTCCTCCATAAGTCTCAGTTACATGACACACAGCAGCTGCTGTGAGCTAAACCTGCTTTATACATCACACCAAAGTGGTCTTCTAAGAAACACCTCACCCCTCCACCAGTCCATTATCTTACAATCCTTACGCTGATCTACCTGTATTGCCTCCCTTTCATTCTTCCTCTTATCAGCTTTTTTCATATCTAGTTGATCCTTATTCTTATATGCTTGATCAATTTCCATCCACTCTCACCCATTGTCTTCATCCCTTTTTATGTCCTTCTGTTCTTTCTTTGCCTCTTTAGATCTAATGTTCACTTAAACAAAATCCCCACCTTTGTCCATAAGATGTGCTACTACTGCCATCTGCAGGACATTTGGTAAACTGCAGCTACTTTTACAGGCTTACATACTGTAGTC
>JBBDHI010000021.1:11055841-11067843 GCA_037177115.1 Craterocephalus stercusmuscarum
TTTGATTTTAAGGTGTAAAGCATTTTGAGATGCTTCGTGTATGAAAGGTGCTATATAAATAAAGTTTGATTTGATTTTACTTTTTTGTTTCTGAATTTCAATAAAAGATCAGTATTTTGTCTCCAATGTTTTTTCCCCAATGATTGTAATGAATAGAGAGCCTCCTTGCAACCTAATTTTGCATTTATTGTTTTGATATAGCGCATTCTTCAAATGATGCTGGGGGGAAGATAATAATAATCTCTTCTAAATTGCATCTCTGCTGGGAGGAGCTAAAATTTTGCATCTTTATGTGTGAAGAAAGTAAGAAAGCCCCAATAGTCAGATCAAATTAAGTCTAATTTCTACATATTCAGAAGTGCCACAAAACGAGCAGGAGTTAAAATGATCCAAGTGAAACCGAATCTGTACATCTCCGCAAACGGTAGTGAGAAGAGTTCTACTCAGGCAGAAAAGTGACAGCCCCTGTGTGGGTGGACCACAGCCCATTTTCACAGCAGACTTGTCATAATAGGAAAAGCAAACATGTACCAGGAAGCCAAGCCAGTGTGACAACACAGACGATAAGCTGTTCGATTAAATTCAGGTGTCATTAATTTCATTATTTACCATTCACAGATGTTCTTGCAATCATGACTGCCTTGTGCAAATAAGATTTAAGATTTCCACTAAGATTAACGCTGGCCCTGTGGTAGAAGAGGATTTCAGACCTCACAGCGGGACCTGGCTGGATCCCACAGAAAATGTGTGTGTGTGCATGATAAAAAGACATACGTGTTGTTTCAAAGTGTCAGCACAGCATTGGTGCAGAGTTTTCCTGTTCTGGATCACACTGCGTCTCTAACAGCACAATTAACTGCTGATACTTGAGCTCATGCAATTCTCGCTACACAGGCCTTGTATTCAGGGCACAGCGGCTTCCACCGAATCCCAGACAAAAGAGGTCTTGCCCTTTATCAGAGATTTCTTTCTTTTCTCTAAACTTCACTCTCTGATATTACAGATTTCTCAGCTCATTGTTGTATTTTTGCAGGGTTAGAGGGGCACTGGACACAAAATGATCCCACATCTACAACATGCACACGAATAACACAACCTTACTTAAATGAACTACTGAACTGAAATGTAGGATCTTATATACAGACAGTCATTTTTTCCTCACCTCTTTTGATGCTGTGATTACATTTGGTGCAGTCTGCGGGGCTGAAGGGGCACCCCCCTGTGGTGATGGCTGGTATCACACTGGAATACGCAGAGTAACCGTTGAGCCTGCAGGGCTCTCCGTAGCATGCCTCCACGGAGGTGCAGCAGTACACTGGATGGCTGATCCCTGAGGGCTGCGGACCTGTTCGGGGAAGCAGCTTCGGCCTCTTGCTGCTCCGTGGGCATAAAGACAGCATGGGAGAGGGGGAACTATCTGGGTGGCTAAAGTGGACGTAGTAGCCGGGGAAACAGGTGTAAGTGTGCGGGCTGATGGTAATGGCCGCCGGGTGGGCTACAGAATGACGTGACTGAAGATGGTGGTGGTGATGGTGGTGATGGTGATGATGGTGGTGGTGGTGGAACACCTCAGGCAGCGAACCATCCTCTGGTTCCTTGGAGGTCTTGTCCTCCAGGAAGAGGGCCAGTCTGTGACAGTACTCCACACATCTCTCCTGAGAGCGGCAGCAGCAGGGAGACACTTCCGTCTCCATCTGCTCCTCCTTGATTGCTTTTAAGGAGAAACCCAAAGAGGAGCCACAATGGAAAGCCTGTTTGAAACAGGCCGGCGCTCCTGTGGCGGTCTTCCACTCTGGATCCAAAGCCTCCGTCTTACACAAGCTGCAGCAGCCCTGAGTGGCAGAGTTCAGCTGGGAAGGGACCAGATCGTCTGCGCCTTGTTTCCTGTGCTTGAGCTGCTCCTCCTGGTTGGGACGGCTTCTATTTTTGGTCTGTGTTGTTTCTCCACATTCAAGCTTACCATCCTCAGTGGCAGCTGTTGGTTCATTTCCGCTCGCCGGCTTGGGCTCTGTCTTCTTCTGCCGTTTGCTCCCGTATTGGGGACTGGTGAGTTTGAGCAGCGTGGCGGCGGTGAGGCCTGCCTGACGCCGCGGCGTCGGAGCTAGCAAAGTCAACCAGTCGATGTTCTGAGCTGACCGCTTTTGTTTCTTGGGTCTTTCTTTTAAGACTTTCTCCCCTGAAGAAACCTTTTTGGTTTTAGGAAGATCTTTCCCTGGATCGCCAGTGGAAAGCTGCCATTTTTTTGTGAGATCTGGCATGAGGGAATTATTTCTGTAGAGCAGCAAGCTGTTGACGGCCTCAGCATTGAGAGAGGCCATTCTCCTCCTGCGGGGCACATCCACAGGTGATGCCAACATCGATAAGGCGCTGACTTGCTTGTTTTTTGGTTCAGGTGACTGCTGATTGGCTGCCGAAGTTGCCAAAGGTCCAGATTTGGTCACGGTTTGAATGGAGCAATACTTCTTTTTGACTTTTTGCTTCCTAGCTTTTGGTGCATTTTTGTCTTTAGCAAGAACTCCTTTCTCCTCCAGACGGGTGAGCAGGACGCAACAGGCTAACGCATCGCCACTACCTGTTGCTACGTTCTTCTTCCGCTGGCGTTGTGTGACTTTGTCTCTCTTTTTCTTGCCGCCCTGATTGGCCTTTCCCAGCTTCCCTTTCATCATACCACCGCCTTTTTCCTTGCCTCCTTTCTCCTTCTGGCGCTTTCCATATTTCAGTGGCTGGCACTGCTGAGCTTTCACCATAGTCTCAGCATTCGTGAGCAGATCTGCCAAAACCTTGTCATCCACAGGTTCCTACAATGGTGGGTTTCAGATCAGATGGGACTTTCAGTGGGTGTCATCATGGATCATTACCTGGGTCCATAAATTCTCTGAGGAGACACAAATCAGATATCCAACCTCAATGTTTAAGCCACATATATCATATTGTAGAATCAGAAAGTGGCATCATGCATCAGACAGGATCTTCTGTTGCTTTATTCATGAAATGGTTTCATATAATTTATTGTTATAAAATACTGCATCTTAGTCTTCCTCTCTCCAACGTGAATACGCCTCACATAAAGGACAAATAAAAGCAACAGGACATCATGTTATGGTCCAGCACTGAGCATATGCGTTCCACTTCTAATCCTTCTTATTTTTCCACCACGAAACCAAGAACCAGGGCTGGGAGACGTTTTCAAGAGAGATTGTTTCTATTCACATTTTGTTGCAGATGTGGATTCAGTTGGTTAAATACAAGACCGCGGAGGACAAGGCTCTCAGAATGACCCTGTTGCTTAGTTTTGTTACAGTTTAAAAGTCAAGTTGCTGTTTGCGTACAGCCGTTACCAGAGCTTCACACACGCACCTCACAGCTATTTTTGAAATGACATCAATACTACATTTGTTAACATTTCTACAATATTGTTAAAGAAGCTCACAGGCAAGCAAAAATGAGAAGAAAGCAGCAACTCTTATCAACGTAGACACTCACTTGCCCTAAATGCTCTGGAGGATTACCTCCTCTATACACATGAGGTATTACTAAGAAAGTAGCTGGGTAAACTCCAAAAAGTATCCTGGAGCGAATGTTGCTGACATCTGTGTTCTCACATGCAGCCCCGCTGGAACAAGACAAAGCTGCAGGGCATGTGTGAAAGTGGCTCGTGTGAATGGTCCTGTCAAATCCGACCAAATTCCCCCAAGGAGTTGGTAAGAATGAGACAGTCTGACGGATGGAGGGATGGTCAGGTAGACAAATAAGCTGAAAACATTGTGCCTCCAGTCATCCCTGTTACTAACAAACATTGGCACCCTTTTGTCCTTTGCTTCTGAAAAGACAAATTTTCAGCCTTGAATTCATGTTGAAGGGGAATAATGGCTCACAGACGGCAAGAAGAACACAAAATTGCATGCTTTTATCGACTCGGTGGTGAAAGAGACACAAAGCGGCAACAGAAACGATCATGTTTGACTAAAAAGTTATAGATTAGCAAACGTTTGCTCTGTGTGATGGATGAAATTTAACAACTCCCCAACATTTGGAGACGGAAAAACTATTTTGTTCAAATGAGTCATAAATTGATCCTCATCAGTTTCCATGTCAACAGGCTGGTATCACCAAAACATCTCAGGCAACTTTAGAGAGCAGACTTTCTGAGCCACTTTATGTAATTCACTTCTCTCCTTGGTCTCTCAGCATTACAAAGAAACCCACCTCACTTCGGAAAAGCCTTTACAGTTCCTGATGATTCAACTGCCGGCGACCTTTATGCAATGACACTCGTTTGCGCAGCAGAAAGAGATGGATCATCCTTCTATGCTGCTGCACTGCAACACAATTATGCTACTTGACCTCTAAAAAGTAAGTCAACACAAACGTTTTCTCCTTTCTTATATTAAGTGACTCTTAAGCAAGAAAACCAGCACTTTCCTTCACTCTCCGTTTAGAAATGATGAAGCTTTACATGGACGTTCCATTGCAATCAGATAGATGATGAGATCAGTGAGTTAAAAAGTTGCTCTCTTAAGTTGACATACATGTGACCTGAGCAGGCATGAAACTTAAGCAACCACTTGTGCAATAGTGCCATCTTTTATTATATTTAGAATTAAAAAATCCAAGACTTCTCATATAAAACCTAAATGTCACATAAAAGCAGACAGAGTCTGTGAATGCTATGAGAAACACTATTAAAAAAAGGATTCAGAGCACAGAAGCCTGGATATAAACCTTATTTTTCTTCTGTTTAGGGGTGCAAAATGTCCAGCTTTATTCCTGTGATGCTCTGCATAAAGATGTCAAATCTTTGTTGTTCTCAGTTGAATATCATGCATCAAACAGAATTATGATAGATCACGGTTCAGAAGCTGCTGCACCGCATGACAACGGAGCCCTATGACAGCTTACTCATGCACTTGACTATTTACACAAGTTCATCTAATCACAGTGAGAAGCAAAGAGTATTTCACCACTGAACGTTTGCCATCAGGTGACTGTAAATAAAGGGTTGTAAAACTAAGACCAAGAGCGATTGTTTTAATCAGTTTCCAGATTTTCCCATCTGTCAGAATCCATAATGTGCACAATTTCCTGCAAGAAAAAAAAAAAAACTAAAACTAATCACTCTAGTAAGCTGTGGACTCTTACAGTAAGCCATCAGTAAAAGCATATGCACAGATATACTGTAGGTACACAAACGCACTCCATCTCTGGAGTGGTCAAATCTCGGGAGTAGACATTTTGAAACAATCTCATCGCTCAGTCCTACAGCCATTATTGTTGAATGACTCTGTGAACCGTGAAATGCAATCCGTAAGGGCGAAATTTAATTTCCAGATAACAAGCGGACAGAAGGAGCCTCGCATTGAGTTTCTGTCTTTGGATATCAAATCAAGTTGCTCCATTTGAATAGGACAAGCATGCAGGGTTGAAGGACAGAAGCTTATTGAGGAGCATCATCATTTCCCCCTGGCTAGACCGTCACCACACTGACCACAGTGAGCAACACAATAGCTGTTGTGACGGGAAGGGGGGGGGATTAATCACCAAGTCTCATATTTTTTTCATCTCTATAAGAAACTGAAAAAGAATGCAAGTTAGAAAGGCATATGCCACCTTCTGCACGAGCAGCAATAATAATAATTCCATGCAACCAGAATATCATCCTCCATAAGACACTTTTACAAGTCAGCATTAAAGATATACTTTGAAATCCGGAGCAAAGATGAAGTACATCCATTTTATGAACATTTCTGTCCATTCAATGGCTGCCTGATATATACACTTAACTTTGTAAGGAAAAAACTTCAAAATCCATATGCTCTCACTAAGACATTTAAAATGTATGATGGAGTCAGATTTTTGGTGAGATACATTATTTTTTACTCCACTTTCACACCGAGAAAACTTGTTTGTTCTTATTTCAAGTGAAAAGAGCGTTTCCATGCAACAGGGTTGTTCAAGAAATTGTACAAATCTCTAAGGCTTTATCTGCATACTCAGGTTGAGGCTTTAACAGATTCATCAATAAGATCTACCAAAAAACATGAGAATAAAACCTTTTGCTCTAACACTCAATGTTTTGTCAGCTTGAACTTTGCGACTATTACCTCCATTCCTGCTAAGAAAAAACTAAACAAAGAGCTGTTCTCTACCGTCCAACCAAGACAAGCTATGTTAGCAAAGTGAAGAAGAAACACCCAGAATTTTATCTAGCCATGCCAGATGTCACTCTATTCAAAATTAAGCAAGAGTGCTGACACCTGAAACAAGAGATCTGAGTGTGAATATGCCCTCATGGGTTCAGAAAAGAAGTCGACAGCAGTGATTCTTTTCCTTGCATGCAATTGCTGCAATCACCCGTTACAGCCTCCACACAAACAGATTTTAAGGACTGAGAAGTTGAAATACTACGCCAAAGCTGTCTAAGCTATTACTCAGGAAAAAGTATAAATTCTATGATTTCATAATAGAACCTATATCTCAAAAGAAACAAGATAAGCTTAGTACAAATCACTTAAACCAAAGAATTCACCATTTCCACAAAGCTTTAATGTACACATCACTGCTGCCTGTATACTTTTCATTTGTCCACTCATCACATATGAAAGTGTCCTTGGGCACAAAACTGACCCCAAAGCTGCTCCTGGTGCAAAACAAGCTCTGAATATCTCCGCTATCTCTAATGGTACACGTGTGAGTGCGTGATGAACATATTGTAAAGCATTATTTGGGTAATATATGGTTATATACATAAAATCAGCCTACTCACTAACGTTATTACATAGAGTTGCGCATTCAATGTCACTGCATCTATTGCACTGCAAATTTTCAATAGATCAGTAGTAAAACAATGAAAGCTGAAGAAGAAAATGTATGCATTCACTAGGCACATTCCCACTACACTGTTAAATCTGAATATATAGCACAATGTTTTAAAATGCCCCAAAACAGGAGTTTGTGGCAGCAATTTTTACACCTGATTGTTTGGAAGTAGGCAATGTCATTTCACACACACAACATCCATATAGACAGTGAGCAACTAACAAACAAATGCATTGCAATAAAAAACCGAAGAGTTATAACACAAACCATTTAATTATCTTAAAACTTTTTCTCTTATTTTAGGTTTTGGCATCAAACAGAGTGACTGATTAAAACACAAAGATTAAAAGGAAAAAATCTATTAAAATATGCGATCGCAGGTAAATGGAGCATAATCGACATATTAAAAGCTACTTGCTGGTAATTTTATGGCATGGATTTCACTCTCTCACTCCTGCTGATGGCGCATCAACCGGCTGTAGTTTCATCTGCATGAGGAGTCAGTTGGAAGAGGAGGAGGCTGCGCTGCCTGGCTGTCACACAGACTCATTCAGGGGAAGGACATGGTGTGGAGCTGTCACCATGAGAGCAAAAAGCCCCGAGGCTGGAGCTCTCCTGCAGGAATCTAAGCTGCTGCAGCTTCAGATAGTGCCCATCATCAAGTCCACTTGGCAGGAGCAAATCAGCAGTTCAGCAATCCTCCACCACCAACACTAACACCATCCTCCACCGCCAACACCACCTCGCTTCACGGAGGCAAGCAGTTACAAACACACCCACATCCACGCACGGATCGCAATTATTATTAAGCAGAAAATGCGATGAAAAGCAGCGTTTTGTATGTGTTGGAATCAGCTTGTGCAAAAAAAAGAGAAAAAGATTGGACAGACTCGCCTACTGGAGCTTAGTTGGCCACGGTGGTGGACAGTGTTAATCTGACAGCATGCCGAAGCAGGAAACAGAAGTAAAGAAAAAAAAGAAAGAAAAAGCTCCGTGCATTAAAACATCCTAATATCCTCGATCGATTAGCTTTTTGGAGCAAGCCGATAGTTAATGTGGATTTCATCAGAGGCTCGCATTACAGCCGAAGTGTTAGAAGCAGGCGACCAACCGACCCTATCATCTCCAACTGTGACAGCCGTGATTCACCATTACCTTGTGCGTCCCGCTGGGAATGAAATGAATTAATAAATAAATAAATAAAATCAGCAGATCCCTCCCGTTTCTGGTGGTCAGTTTGGAATCGATGTGGCTGTAGACCAGGGGAGCGATTCGCGGACCAAACAGCCCACAGTAGCTGGAGACATGGTGAACAAATCGGCGAGCGGTGACCTACTTCCTAAGTGGCATGCTGGAGATAATATTCATGCGCTGCCTGCATTCACATTCGCCGTTGCACGGGACATCCCTCCGAAATCACGGTTACTATAATATTCCTGCAGGGACTAAACTGTGTCAGTGAGATATTTTCACACTTAGCAGCTCTTCTTGTTTTTTTTTAGTTTTTATATACGCTCGCCGAAACACACTCGCGTCTTTTCTGCAATGTTTTATAACAGTTTTACTTCTGGAAACTAGCTCTATTTTAAGCCGCTGGTCGCCAAACTTCCCCCATCAAGTGAGAAACATCGTTAAAGAAACCCTCTTCTTAACTGATCCTAAATTAAGAATAAAACGGAAGGACAGCAAGCTAAAAAACAAAAAAATAAAAAATAGGCAGTAGAGTGTGGGGAAAAAATAGATCCCAGACTATTATAATTAACTTATGTGCGAACACAAACGTTGCAGATTGACTGTAGAATTGGTCAATAAAATGTATAGGCCTACTTAAGATAACTTGATTAAAAACATCAAGACCTTCATGTGCAAGAAGAATATGGGTTATGCCATTTGTTATTTCTTTAAATGTTGTCAGGAGACAGAGAAATGCGACGGGGAGCAACTGAAATATGTGCAACTATCCTACAAATGGAAGTTTATGTAAAAGGCGAAAACATATTTTAAACAGTTTTAAAAAGCTTAATAGTCTTCAAAACAGTCAGAAAGACTCCGCGAAGCTTTCATTTGAATGTTGGCTGCACTTTGTTCAGTTTTTTCAATGTGATTCCACTGCATCGACAATGTTGAGGTGCCCAAACCATTGGTACCAATGCAGCCCCCCCAAAACAAACAAAAAAAGAGAAAAACTATGACATTTTTGTTCCACTTGATTTTACAGATCGCTGTACGCACTGTTATACCTCTATATTGATTTTCTTGAACATATTGTATTGGATTCATCTCTCCTCAAGACCAGTTGTCACTCATTTTCTTTTTTTACAAGCTGATGGTAACTAAGAACTTCAAGCTAAAATCTAAAATAGGTCATTTGTTAAATTATTAAGAGTAGAAACAGCAGTTAGGCATCTATTTTTTAACGCTTGACTGGTTTGTACTGTAGGTAAGTGTTGAAGGACAAAAATTCCTCTGAAAATGGTCATGTTCAAAGACTGGAGTGAAAATAAGTGAAGCTAGTAAAGGAAGCCTGCTCCATAACACTTTAAAAGATAGCAAGACAGTTTGACTCCTTGCAAGTTAACTCTGAATAAATGCACGGAGGCTTGCGACTACCACACAGCAGCCTACTATAAATTCAGTTTCTGTGACAGAAATCTACATTCAAGCCTGTTGGAAATGCTCTACCTCTTCAAAACATTTAATGAGGTTCAGTTATGCAGTTTTTGTGAATTCTTACTGACAGACCAAATCAGACAGAAAACACACTTCAGCTCTTGTACTGGCAGAGGAACAGCTCAAGAAATCAGATAAAGCATGATGCATGCCATCTTCACATACACATGTTTTTTAAGAATTGAAACAGAAACAAAAACATGGATGAGGTGTCTGTAAGTCTGCCAAAATAAGTCTTTTGATCACATTACTGGACTCTTTACAACTATGGATGAATATACTCCCAGGGATGCTTTGCTGCTCTGCTTTATGGTGGATTAATTATGCTATCTAAATCTCTAACAAACAAGTAAAAAAGAGAGTCAATTGCTTCATGTTATAATTTTCCCCTTAGTATGGGGAAAACCCTGCAAGCTGATATTGAATAGTAAGACACAAACAGCCACAACAGCTGCCTAACCAACCTGTTCTAATTCTCAAGGTATTGAATGCTGTCATTATGTCAAAGCCTGCAGCATCTCTGAGATATGCACAGGGTGTGCTCTCATGCAATGGCTGCAGCAATATTAGATGATGACAGAATACATCTTTCCGGAGTGTTTTCTGTTGAACAAGCAGCCGTGTTCTCACAAGGCAACAGGTGGGGTTTGTTGAAAAGCTGTTATTTTTCCACAGCAGTGATTCATTTACATTAAGATGTACAAACAAAGAAGCAGTGTATGAAGCCAGCAGATGTTAGGCTTGCATTGTGTTACAGTAGATGTTGGGGCTGAGTCACCGAAAAAAAATGAACACTTTTGTTAAAAACTGAAAGAGATGAACATTCTTGTGCACAGATAGCCCTCTTCATTAAAAACACACAAACACACTCAGAGTTTGCATCAGAAATTGCAAAAAAGAATAAAATGTCAAACATATACATTTGTGTATGACCATAAATGTAAAAAAAAATCTGCTGACAGCAGAGTGAGGTGTTGCAGCACCTTTAGCGTCCCTACTTCCATCTTTTATGTCTGTTGATTGTGATTGATTAAAATGGAGTAAAAAAAGTGCATGGAAATAAGCAACAGGCAAATCCAGAGCCATCATCAGTATGTAAGGAAGCATCTTCTCTTTGATGGAAAATGCAATTAATTGTTTAAAGTATAAGTACTGACCATTATGTATCTTTTATTCATAAACCACATTGCAGTATCTCTCATTCTTATTCAAACAAATCTCAGTGTAAATTAGTGCAAATCATGACTTGCACTATTTTACATGAAAGATGGAAAAAGCTGCAGACCTCTGGCTGATCCGGTCCTCGTTCCATCCTTTTCCTCTTTGAACAGATTAAGAAAACGTCCAACCAAAAGCCTGAATCGATGCTTTAGCTTTAAAATAGAACGAGCCGCGTACAGCAGACTGAAGTGCTCTGAATCTGAATTTGTAATCATCTTTCTCATACCTAAAAACGATATTTAACAATGTCTAACATTTTAAACCTTCGTGTCACAGAGATGATCTACATCTAAAGTAGCTCTAGTTTGATTGATGGACACCAATTATGATATCGGTATGATTCAAAGACATGATTTGTGAGGCTGGAGGACACCTCTCATTCTCCAACCAAATGTGCAGCATGACGATTACTTTGAAAGCCTCATAGGGGAGAGTTTGGGGTTTTAGTTAAAATGCAAGGGAAAGGTTCTGCGAATGTGGTAATAGATTTAAAAGAGAAAAAAAAACATTAAAATGTCTGTGTCACTGACTAAAACCTACTATTTCATTTACATGGAAACAAGTTTGTCTGGCCAAAACTGTGCAAAATTAAGCTTCTAAAAATCTGATTATCACACCCAGATAATGTGGTCCAGGATGAATACACTCACATCGCAAGTTCTCTTAAGTTGAATTTTTTTGCCAAAACAGTATCAATTCCCAGTATAACTGCCCTTATTTGTGTTTTTCTATTTCTTATGTCGAGCAACTAAAACCTCATAAACTGTGACTGAGAAGCAGTAAAATAGGACCACAGGTCAACTCTCAGTAGCTCAACCCTTTGTCTTCCTGCTCTACCATTTGGCAGAGCAAATCTTTCAGTAACTAGAAAAGCACTCGGAGAGCGCAGACCTCCGCCAAGCTACATTGACTGCAATGTTGACAAAAATTTCAAAGTGATCCAGAATCCGTAATCTCTGCCGGATCTTCACCAAAATCTAATCAATTGTTCCTTGCATCATTCCCAAGCAATCCTGAAGGTTTCATAGAAATCTGGCCATAACTTTTTTAGTTATCTTGTACACTGACAGACAGACAAACATAAAACGACGGCTAACGCATAACCTGCTTGGCAGAGGTAATAAGCATAAATCCTAGAAAAGAATTGATGAAATAAACCTGCCTGAACGTCTCTACCAGCTGGGTTGGGTATGTAATACCAAAAGAAAGAGTTTGTTATCCTGTTGCGGTTTCAATTTTTGACCATTTCACTGTCATTACTATGTTGTTAACTTTTATCTAAACTATTTGCTAAA
>JBBDHI010000021.1:11181657-11193169 GCA_037177115.1 Craterocephalus stercusmuscarum
TTTTTTTTAAAAATCAAACTAATTTTGAGTTTTGCTATCCAGTTGCTGAAACTCTGTTAATCTGTGAAAATTAGGTTAAAATCTTTGCAGTAAAAGATCAGAGAATTGTTTAAGGGGGCGATGACGTCATTCGATCATTTATCTTTATAATTTTATCAGAATAAATTTCGCTCATTATTTTTGGTGATGTAAATGATTGTTTTGTTTGCAAAAGACAAAATGATTTTTGCAAAGACCACGTTTAGAGACGAAACATTCTCCTCATTTGATTGGTGATCTGGGTTAAGTGGTTTGTGGAGGGAAAAAGGCGCACAGGAGATTCACCAACATCTTAAAGCAACACAAATACTGATTCATCAAAAGCAGGAAAACAATCAGGACAAGCCTATGCTGCCGCTGCCGACAGAAGAAGTAACTGATGCAAAGAGGTTCGTATAGGACATTTATTAAGCCATCCATTTCTAAACCAGCTTATTTCAAGGGGGTAGCTATAGCTACTGGAACAAACCTAAGCAGCTGTTAGGCAAAAGGCAGGGTAGTCCACTGCTTGTACAGGACTTAGAATGATCATAAGCAAATTTTCTGAGAATCTAAACTTCATCAACTTTGGAAACAAATCCTGTGGAGTAATGTATTTCAAATTAGATACATCTAAAGAACAAAACAAAGCAGAATTTCCCCAAATGAATGAACAGAGATGTTTTTTGTTATGTTTTTATCTCTTAAGAAGAGCACATTTTTTTGTTTGTTTGTTTGTTTTTGTTTTTTACTTGTATTCTGTTTTTATTTATTTTTTAAATATACAACTATACACATTCCTACCTCTTAACTGCTGGTGAGACATGACTATGTAAGCAGTATCAAAAAATATGTTGAACCCTTACACGATTAGTGTTAAGATTGCTGAAAATTACAATACAAGCCCCTTTTTTTGTCTTGTTCTGTCCATCCAAAATACAGGCTGGCTCAATGAATGTGTCCTAGAGGATGCTTGTGAAAGATTTTCCAGCAGCTGAGCTATTTTCTGTCATCTAGTTTCCTAATTTTTTACCTAAAAAATGACAGATTATGTTTTTCCCATGTAATCTCAACCTGTGTTGAGGTGGAGATGTCCTCAGTAGCAGGAGCCATGAAACAGTTTTTTGTGGCTTTTAAAGGCCAAACACAATTTTAATGGTCTGATTATTTAACGACTGTGTTGAATCTCTTTGAAAATGCCAAGCTGATTTTTATTCAGATAGAAAGTCAGTGAAAATAATCCCTGTGACATTACAATCATTGAATAATGTTGCGATATTTCATTTTAAGATGAGCCTTCATCACTAGAGGAAGCACTTTATGTTGCTCAATAACCATGAGGGGATTTCAATTCAAACTGAGTTTGTGTATTCAGTGCCCCTGAATACGAGGGGTTAAGTGGTATTAG
Organism: Craterocephalus stercusmuscarum; assembly: GCA_037177115.1. Lineage (NCBI taxonomy): Eukaryota > Metazoa > Chordata > Actinopteri > Atheriniformes > Atherinidae > Craterocephalus > Craterocephalus stercusmuscarum. The sequence continues at coordinate 11,183,084 of JBBDHI010000021.1, forward strand.
ACAGCGATTTCAATGAGCTGGCCCTTTATCTTCAATAATTTCTGTCATGAGGCTACCCATGGCTTTTAATAAACAACTTGCAACGGAGGCATCATAAGAGAGAAACATGCCATTTAAAGAGTCCTGAATAAAAATGTGAAGGGGAATTCCATAGCACCCAAAATGTCACTTGTATAATGAATGTGTTGCTTCTTTGCAGAAAAATCTCTCTCCCAATCTAGGATCTAATTGATATTCATACACAATTTCTACTCAGTAGCTATAATGAGTGTTTCGAGCAGCACTTCAAATATGCACAATATTGTAATCCCAAGGAGGGTGGGTATCTATTAATGACCACTTTCCTTGGACACCCAATAATTTAACATGTTTGTTGTTTAATTGGATTATATTATTCTCAGAGGCTATTATAATAGTATACTTGATCATATACAAGCCATGTATGGTGTACATTACATTTAATTTTGAAATTGGTACATTACAATATGTATAACTGTCATACATATTAACTTTAGAGTACATACCATGTGTATTAAAGGGATGGTTTGTAGTTGTAGTAGCGCATAAAGCTTTATTTTGGCTGCCCTTAATGCTCAAAGAGAAACGTTCACTGAGGGCTCAGAGCTGAGACGGGTCATTTTCAAACAGTTTTATTTCAAACAGATGGTTCAGATGGGTGGAGGTCTGGATGGTTGGTGCCCTCCAACAGCCTCATACTGATCCAGAATGCTGCTGATGGAGGCTGGCAGAATAAAATACGGTTTCTCCTCATTGGTTTTCTGTGAGTTCCAGGTTCAGATTAAAAGTTCTACTACTCACACACAAAGCTTTAAATGGTCTTTCTCTGAACTATCTTAAAGTTCCATTTTATCCCAAAAGAAGTCTCTAGTACATGGAGAGGGAGAACCTGTAGGCTTCTCTCCTGTGGAAACAGCTTCCAATCTGTGTCAGGGATGCAGACTCTGTTTCAGCTTTTCAGACCAGACTTAAAACTTTCCTTTTAAAAGACCTCTAGTCAGGCTCAGCTGAGCTTAGCTGATGTCTCTGCAACATTTTTGTGACCAGCAAGCCTTGTTCTATATTTTAATATAGCCTACATAGCTTTATTATTATATTACATTTTATTTGATCTTATTCTATTCATTTTTCATTTTTAATCTACAATATTGTTTGACACCATTTACTAACACATTTTACCATCATTGCTAACTTTCTGCTGATTGTTTGACAATTGGAAAATTAATTGTTTTTTAAAACTTATTTTGTGAAGCACTTTGAGTTGCAGTTATTCTTGTGAGGTGCAATATAAATAAAAACTTACTTACAGTACTTTAGGGTGGCTGAGGGTGTCAAAAATCCCTTCTTCAAAATATGTGCAGTTTCTGACCATTTCCTTTGCCATTTCTATTCCTTGGTATAAAAGTAGCCCAGTACTTTTATTCTTCCACAGTAAAATCATTTTAATGTAAGACACACATTGTCCCATGCTGCAAAAACTACCTTTGAATCTGGTTGCAATGGGTATAAAGAGAGAAAAACTCATGATGCAACCACCATCATCCCCTGACCTCAACCCTACACAGAAACTGGGGGACATCATTAAAAGGAACAGGAAGGGTATTCAGTATATAAATCCAATCAGCTCTTTTGGGAAGAAATGACAGCCTCCTCAAAATCAGATACACACCGAAATAATTTATGGACTTCCAAGTTAAGCGGATAAAAGCATTGTTTGGGCGTTAAGAAGAACTCCTGTGGTCATATAACTCCATCCGTAAAAATATAAAATTCGATTTTAGAAAAACAATCTCCTACATAATGCAGAAAAATTTGACAAGTGTACATTTTGGTCCTTTACAACCTTCTTAATGGTTTGAGCTGCACATAAATGCTTAGAGCCAACATCAAGAATTGGAACGATGTCTTGATTCAGTTTGTGAAAATCTGTTTAGAAAACCCAGACACACCGAGGCCTCAGTCATGCAGGGCTTGTTCATCAACCCCCTGGAGATCACCTTCATGTGTCAATCTGTCAGTCAGTGGCACATTGAGGACGTTTCTCCACCCCATCAGAGCACTTTGCCTTGCAAATTTTTACTGATAATATAAGGTAATCTTGTAGAGAAGGATGAATTAAGTCCAAATTTTTGGAAGGTTTTTTCGGACCACAATGGTCATAAGGCAAGCAATTCTGTTGGAGGATAGAGGAGAAAAGGGAGAAGTAAGGAGACTTAATGATTTTGCCTCCCTGTTTGTTCTTTTTTGATTCGCTTTGTCTTTTATTTTAATTTCTTCAAAGAGAATTCTTATGATTATGTTAAAAAAATAAACTCAATAAACAAATAGAAAAAGGGAAATGTTAGAGAACATTAACAAACAGCAGAGCTAATAACTACAAAAACATACTGCTGAATTCAATGAAAGAATAGGCACAGGAAATGCGTAGGGCACCCACAATGTTGCTGTGTTCTGCCTCATAAAATATCGTCAAAGGCTACAGCATGTAAAGACTCAATTAATTGGCTACAGTCCATGCAGTGGATTCCTGGTAACCACCAGGAGCCTCACTCTTACATTGGTCTTCCTTATGCGATTTCAGCTCTAATAGCTCAACTTGATTAAAACAATTCTGATTCAATATTTTCATTAGAAACATCTTGAATTGTGACTAAGAAGCAGATGTTTAGATTTTTTCAGGTTTTGATAGAAACTGGAGCTGTATCACTGTACACTGTCACAGCCCACCTAACCCACAATGATCATTCATTTTTCATGAATTTTCATTGGGAAAGAACAAAATAAGTCAGGTTGTTTAATTATGGTATTTGCCAATAAAAAAAGAAGAAAATAAATAATGTGACAACTTTGAATTCTTCATGTGCCTGTGATGGATAGTAACACCTTGTAGGAAATTTCAGGGTTTTTAAATGATTTTTTTGTCAAATCTCTCTCAATGAAATGCAAAGTCAGGTTTTCAGCTGCAAAACTCTGAGACAGACCAAGTCAATCTTGCATGCAGAACCAAATAACCCCTTGATAGACAGAGTATGATGCTATGTATCCCTGTGTTTTCTCTAGAGACATGTGTTGCATTACTCCGACCATGCGGTTTCAAACAAATCACATCAGATTAGGTTGAGGAACAGTGATCTGTGGTTTTCCTGTTATCCCATTCTGTTATTCCATTTAGTACTGTTTGGGGAGATTCTATGGAAACATGAAAGGTTTTTTGATCTGACACTTGGCAAATTAAAACAATCTGTCACCTGCCAAGAAGCAGTATTCAACATTGATGTCATTGTGACAGTTATGACCCGCATGGTTCTTCATTTGACTGCAAGAAAATGAAAACTCTGGGTTGTTTATTCTTTTTTGGAGCTGCTGGCAATTGTATTGCTCTGACCACTCAAGGATATTGAGTATACTCAGCACAAACCTGCGATTGCAGTGACTTGAACCTGTTGATCCTTTGATTGTGGGGCAGTGGTCCAGATAAACTAGTGCAGCAGTACATCTGGCTAATTTTGTGCGGCTTAAAGGAATACTTCACCCTCAGAATGATGTGCCTTCATTTTCTACTCACCCTCATGCTGATTGACACTTTGGAACACTTTTGTGATATTTATCATGTAGACGGAGATGTGGGAAGATTTTGTTCTCCATCAATTCTACTACAGTGATGTGGAACGGTGTCCAATCAAAAAGGTCCATAAAAGTCCACAAAAACTAGCATCCATAATTTATTAGAAACATCATTTAGTATATTTTTAGAGCTGAAACTGTAGCATATTGTATTTCCTGAAAGCACGTTCATGATGTTAAGGAAGCCGCAACAGACTGGGGGTAGCGCATCCTGCACATTCTCCACCGATAGCAGCCAGTAGGGATGCACAGTAACGATTAATTCAAGCTACGACTCGATTCAATTCTCATTTATAAGTTCTCGATTTAGATTTTTTGCCTTTCTTTTCCAACAAAATTAATTTTTGATATCTTATGGCCAAATGTATTGTCTTTCTCTTATATTTGGCTTTTTCTCCCTTGTTTAAAACTGTGATCATCTATTGCCTGTCATACTAACAAAACGTAACACTGAACAAAAAATTATTATAGATATAGAAATGATCATAAATCCTTTTAAGAACAAAAGAACTTTTATTTGTTTTGAACGTCATCTGCATTGATTGCATTGCATCCAAATCGATATTCCCTTTTTCTACATTGATTGCCATTTAAACCATTTTGAATAGATTTTAAATCAATTTTTGATGTGTTGTTACATCCCTAGTAGCCAGTAGGCTGAGAATGCGCAAAACGCGCTACCCCCAGTCTGTTGCGGCTTCCGTAGTGTCATGTATGCACAACAAGGAAATGCAATGTGCTGCATTTAGCTTATAAAAATATACTAAAAGATGTCGTTTCCAGTAAATTATGGATGCTGCACTCAGGACATTTGGATTACATTGGACAAGCAGTATTGTTAAGTTTTTGTGGACTTTTATGGACATTTTTGCTCGGACGCAGTTCAACATCACTGTAACGGAACTGATGGAGAACAAAAATCTCCCCACATCTCCGGCTGCATGATAAATATCACAAAAGTGTTCCAGAGTGTTAATTAGCATGAGAGTGAGTAAAAAATGAAGGCACATCATTCTGAGGGCGAAGTATTCCTTTAACGTGGATCTGGTTTGAATTGTAGAAGAGATGTTTTTCAGCTTATGTTTATATTATCTTCACTGTCTCTGCTGATGACCATGCACAAACATTAAATATTCATGCAGTTCCTGTACGCAGTAAAATGTGTGTATGCAGCTGATAGCATGAATTGGGAAAATTTTGCTCAGAAGTTTCAAGCTTACAATTTTAAGATGCCAGTTAGGATGATATATCTACTCCAAGTGTATTTTCAAATTTTTTTCATTTCTGTTGGATTACGTCTGCATGATAGCACTTTTCTTGAGAAAACGTAATGTGTAACTAAATAAAAAGAGCAAAATGCCGTGGATAAACCAGTGCGAATGACCTTAGAATTGTTGTGAATTCAGGATTTACTGATGCATGTGTTTCCTATTTGCTTACCACATGTACTCCCATTCAAAGATGATGGCAAGTTAAGCCTCTCAATCCATCACTTAAAACTATGATTGGTGAACAGACAGATGTATTGACAGATGTTGTCATGCAGCGGTTAACACATTGTTTACCTCACAGTCAGCAGGAAATGCCTTGCTCTTGATGTCTAATCTAATAAAAGTGAAATACGCAGCTGTCTGGGTCTTCCAGGATGTGTTTTCCCCATCTTCTGTGTGTGTAAGTGTGGGTGTGTATATCTATAATTCCTGCCATATCTTTTAAAGAACTGCCCTCTCATTTTATGTATCCTTGGCGTAAAAGACATTCTTCCTCTTGCTACATATGCTTTTAGAGAGGGGAAGAAAAAAACATCTACAGGGGTTTGACATGATCGTTTACAAAACAAAATGCTTTTTAAATGCCATCATACAGACAAACTACCATAAAAAGAGAGAACTTTCTTCCTTCAGTCTCCCTTTTTCTTCGTTTCTATCCCTAATTGTCTCTGTCCAAATCTTATCTGTCTAGACTTCTGGACACGCTGACAGAATAGTTCATACCGAGCAGATCAGATTGCTTGTCCATGCAGGTTTGCTGAGGAACCACATGTAAAGCGATACAGATCGCATTTCTTGGTTGATTTTCTAAACTGTAGCTCAAGGCCAGCTGACTTAAACTTCTTTCAGAACAAGAAAAAGAAAAGCAGTAAGTGTGCGTGTGAGAGACAGGAAGTCTGAATTTTCAGTAACAATTAGACATATCAGGAGATGTTTAGATTCCTACAGACTGTTGCGGTGCATGCTAGGCTAAGCAGCAAGAAAACTCCAACTGGATTTAATTTCCCTCCCTGTGGCAAAACATCAAAACATCGACAGCAATATGGTGAAATACAGAGAAAGCAAAGAGGTGATGCTCGTGCAACTGGAAGAATCCTGACTGTGAGAGGACACAGTGATGGAGGAAGTGCAACTGGTGTTGACATGAGTTGTAACAATATTAACAGGAATAAAAAGGACAAAGAAGAGAGGAAGGGGAAACCCAAAGACCACAGAATTCCGACATTGTAAAAGAGGTGACATCTGGAAGCAAATTAGGAGATGATATTAGAGCGCAGAGAAACAAAGAGAGATTTTGTGTGGAGCCTGAACACATGTTTAGGGTTTTGAGCCAAATTTCAGAATTAAGTACACAGGCCCTTTTTTAGTGGATATCAAGTTCGCCCTGAAGGCAGTTGCAGATCGTTTTGGAAGAATGCTTATTCCTTTTGTTAATGCAACTTTGATGTGAAATTGATACAGTGTAATGTGTTCAAATATAGCTTGCATAGAATGTGCAATGTTCCTGTCATATGAGTTACTGCAGCATCGGGTTTCTGACAGCGCTCGCTTGCCTGTCCAAGTCACAATATGACTTAATGGGATCTAATGTTTTAATGCATATGAGATTTTGGATGACACGTAATGAGAAGGGAAATCTGCAGATTTTTTCCACATTTTGTTAAATTAATCTTAAAATAGATTTAATGTTTTATCATCAATCTAAACTAAATAAAATATGCAAATAAATAAATGAAATAAATGATACATGAATAAAAACCTTTCTGGAGTGATTTGGTGATTTAAAAAGAAACACTTTAACGTCCAGTTTAGATAAATATTCAGACACACGTTTCCTTTGGAGGTTGCACTAATTCTTCTTAGCTGAAATGTTCAATCTGAGTTTGGAGTGTTGGTCCACTGCCTGTTCAGCTTTCCTCTGAGATGCTCTGGTTTCTGGTTAAGGAATAATCTGACTGGGTCATTTCAGGACTTTCAAAATGTTCCCGAAATCAATCCTGTTTTTTCTTGGCATTATGTTGTGGGTCCTTGTCTCATTGAAATGCAAATATTCATCTCAGCCAGATATCTTGAGCACTCTGGAAATGGTTTTCACATGGGATTATTGTATATTCTGATCTGATGCATCTGTTTTTCTCCATAATGATGTATCTGCCAGTCCAAGTCACAGAATATCCCCCTCAAGGAATGATGCAACCTCCACCATGTTTGAATAAAGTGATGATATCAACAGCTTTTTGCATCTTTTCAACAGTTTAAAAAAAACCCTTAATAGATATTCATGCTCATGAAACATAGCTTTTTCCATTATTATAAATATGCTGAATGCCCAATAATAAGTCTTTCAAGGAACTTTGAAGATGATTTTTTTTTTCATTTTTATTTCAATCCAACAAAACTCACTTCATGATAATTATATTCACATAATGGCAATTCATAATAAGGTGAAACATTGTGGAAGCCATTTGATCAACAAATCAGAGTAAGAGTGAAAAGGAAGAAATCCACAACAGAACCAGAATCAGGAAAGGGTGGCCATTTATCTTGATTATTTGAGGGTTGGGAAGACAGTACAGAGATCCATCTAAACCCAGCAACTCCAGCACACAAATGAAAGAAAAAGAAATATAAAAAAACAATGTTTTTGACTGCAATAATGGCATGAGAAGTAAAGAGATAAGGTTGATGAGAATCACTCCCATTATGACTTCTCCTGCTGTCTATGTTTAAAAGCATAATTACAGGGACGATACCCACAGGGTCAATTAAGTAGGCCCATCAAAGAGTCACCATCCGTAACTCTGAGCATTATCAGGAATGAAATGTTGTCAGCCCAATTTGAAAGGTAAAGAGGTTGCCTACCTCCTGCATCCAAACTGGAAACTACAGCTCCCCACACAGGGTTTAATCATACTTCAGCCTCCCAGGAACTCTGCAAACTAAATGTGCCTGCAGTCAGCGTGAAGAGCTTGTAAGGCAGATATTAATGGAACAGTAAGACCTTTGATATACTGTACAATGGGGCTTGTTCATCAAGAATTATATATACGGGAGAAAAAGATTTTTTAATTTTATTCAGGATTTTAGTGGTAGCCACTGAAGACAAGCAGAGATTCAAAAAGTATGATCTCCTGCTAATTCTTGTCAGAACACTCTCTGCATCAACTAGGGGGCTGTTAAAATGTTTTTTGGCCAGCTCAATATGTATATTTCTAAAACTTGTCCTGTCCAGCATTATTAGAAGCAGAATTGTGGTCTGGCTGCTGTGTTGTACTGAACCAATTTACTTTGCCAAGAGGAGTAAACAGAAGACTAAAACAGAGCGAAGGGCAGAAAAAGACACAACAATACATCACATAGAACTAAACAGGAAACAGCAGCTGTTACACTTGTAAGGTAGCGGAAAATCATCTGCAATGACAAAAAACAAAGCTGACAATCAATGGGAGCCCCACTAAGAAAATGAAATGTTAACAAAACTGTACTTATTGATAAAACTCACAAGGCGACATGCTGCATCAGCATGCAGGTTCATAATTGTGGGAGTAAAAATAAGAGGCATAAATAATCCCCAGGACCCTGGAGATGAGCCAGCAGGACTCCCAGCCAGCCCACCTCTGATCTCTGCTCTCGCTTCTTTGCATTACTATGAAGAGAACTTTCAATTTCACATGATGAGACATGATCATGTTTTACCAGCAGATTGTCAAATGTTTTGTACCCCAGTTCACAGCGATGACTGTAAAAAATGTAAGCAAACCCAGAAAACACTCTGCAATGTTGTGTTTTAGAAACCTGATCCACTTAAATTACTTCAAATAAGATGATTCCAGATCAGAGATGTATCGAATCTGGATTTTAAAGGTTTGGCCGAATACCGAATCCACTGCTTAAAATTTGGCCGAAACCGAATGTAATCATGTTGCGTTTACGTGTGGTAGTATTCAATTTGAGGGTAAAAAAAGAAAAAGGACTCAGTTCGGATGGCACTCCAGGGTTCGGCCGAACTCAAACCCTGCCAAAAAGGCCAAGATTCATAAAATTTCGGAACAATCTCTATTCCAGATACAATCGCTTGTTTTCAGCACTATGCTTTTGTGGACAGATTTCTATAGCCTCACTGCTCGCTGCTTCAAGTGTTCACCTCAGCGCACCATGTTTAGTGTTGATCTTTTCTTATTCTCGACAAAAACTCAAGAAGAATTGTTGCAAAATCCCTTCATATAAAGCTTTTATTTCTTTCTTTATGAGATGAAGCAGGACGACAAACGGAGCATTCAAAAAGAAAATGGTATTAGAGTGTGTTCTACTGTATATTTATGGTCAAGACCTAGAGCCCAAAGCAGCCTCTGTTAATGTTACTTCTGGCTGCTAGCTCTGCTACTCTGCTAAAAATCACACGAACGGCAGCTTCTGGAGTCAGGAGATCAAGATTTTTTTTTTAACCACAGCTGCTTTATTTTCTCAAGTCATTCCAGAGATCCCAGAGATCCGATTGTCCAAAAAATAAACACAGAAAAACGTAGTTTCCCAGGGAGCCATCAGTGATGATAGATCAGACAGAAACACACTGATGATGTTATTACAGTATGTGAGCCAGTTAAGAGTGACATTTCTGCTCCAGAGATTTCAGGGATAATCTATGTTCAGTGTTATTCCCAGCTCAAACATTCTCCTCCATCAGATATTACACATGTAACGTCTCAGCAAAAATGAGGCTGCATAAAGTCATTTATCATTAAACAAAAGGGAATGCATTATTAAAGAGTGCTGTCCTAATCAGTGTGACAAAATCCACATATCAAATACCATTTACACTGTGCTCACTGAAAAGTCTGACCTCTGACACATCAAACAATGTTCTGTTTATCTGTTATCATTTTTAATTTCTCAGTAAACATGCCTTGTCTGAAATTCTCAGTCAATTTAATTCATGATTTTTCGCACTGACTTCATTTAATCTACCATACACATTTTTTTGCAACAAATTTTTAAAAAGTGTGTACATTTAATAGGGATGTAACGATACTTCGAAAATCGGTCTAAAATCGATTCGAACTGGTTTAAATGGCAATCGATGAAGAAAAAGGGAAAACCGATTTGCAAACTATTAATATTTAGCGCATCCGCCCGGACGGTTTTTCTGTTACACAACCCAAGCGGAAGCGGAACC
>JBBDHI010000021.1:11222916-11233164 GCA_037177115.1 Craterocephalus stercusmuscarum
GGGAGGATTTAGGAAAGAGGAGGGAAGTACAGAGAGTGCAAGAGAGAGAGAGAAAGGTGACAGCACAGAGGGTGAATATATGGTTATTGCAGGTCTTCCTGTCTGAACTTTCGCTATAGCTCCATTAGGCTGCAAAAAGAAAAGTTTTTAGCCCTGATTTAAAACTGCTAAAAATGAAGGAATTCACAGCTGGCTTCCAGCTTCTAGGAAATAAACAATTTAAAAGTAATGAAGAGAAAAATTGCTCCCTCACCTGTCAGACCCTTATGATAGACTAAATGGGTGAATGTCGCTCTGTTTCATGATCGGATCCACATCTCAGGCTGGCTCAAGAGGCAAAAGCCAAGTCAGAGCTGCGATGAATATTCAGCTCCCCTCAGTTACAAAGCAGCAAACATGAACATAATAAACAGTAAATACACGCCTATGTTGAGCTTTGATCATGTATCCAACAGATAATCTGATAGTGTTAGACTGACTAGTGAAATAAGCTGTCAATTCAGACTCTTCTATACTTTTATCTGGTCTCTTATATTATTCACAAACAGCTCTCTGAGAGCAGAATCCTGTTGTTGGACTCTGCAACATGCTAATGATGAAATAAGGTCCCCAATCTCCGTCTATTTAGTGTGTTTTTAACTGAAATCATTAAGGCCATGTATATGTGGATCACTGACAAAACATGTATTAAAAGCAGCAAAAATGTGTTCTGAACACACACACACAAAAATAAAGATCCAATAATGATGATAACTGAACATATGTTGGACTTGTATAAATGTGAAGTTTTTCAGTTCCTGTTGTGACTTAGATTTGCATTACTAGCATCCTCACCTCTAACTGTTTTCCCTTCTTGTTTTTCTATCTGCCTTAAGAGTGGAGAGGGCCTGAAGGCAGGCTTTGTCAGGGGCATCGTGAGAGCATCATGTCTTCTCTCTAATATAATCAGTTTCAGTGAATTACAACAGCGCCTAATGGCATTAGGAACTGGTGACACTTATTAAGTCCACTTAAGTCCCTGCATGTCTCTGAGTTTGGATAGTGGGACCAGAGAGAATGGCAGCTGTTTAAACAGCATCCCTTCTTGGCGAGATGGGAGAATTGCAACTTGGACGTGACTGAATGTAAAATTCTTCAAAGAAGATTTCTAATCAGGATTAATGATACAAAATAAAAGTCTAGCTTCCAGAGCCTGTTAGGGGGAGATTCTCGGGGAGTTTAATCTGTCCCATCTTATTTAAAATTCAACATATCTGTCCAAATTCACATTCAAACCATTTACTTTAGGAATACAGCAAGGCTACTTTGTTTCTGCCAAATATGGCTTTAAGTATGATATGATTAATCATTAGTCGTTTTATAAATTAACTGCTCTATGGACAAAGTGCTCATCAGTTCTTCCCACAGTGACATTCAGATGGCACAAGATGAGAAAATACATGCTATAGATGCTGTTGGAGGGCTAATCCTATAAAGGATTTGAGTTGGAGTCCTTGAGAATAGATGCCTTTGTGTCCCAGTAACCAGATTGTTTCCCAGCAGTTAAAATCTTCATGTCAGTGTGGTGGATCTGATTCTCGTCCTCGCTGATTCCTCTTACCTGTGCTGTATTGGTTCTACAGGAGTGTTTACTCTGCAAATTCTCAGCCGTCCTCCTCCACATGCTCCCGTCATATTTACCAGGCTTACAGTTTCCATCCTTCCAGGAATTCTTTCTGCTTCGTGCATCTTCTCTAATAGGCCTCACCCATTATTCCAGTATGATCTTTGGTTGTGACTCTGATTCATATCTGCTTTCCCATATCCATTTTCTATTAAAAGTCGTCCAGAGAGTTTTAAAGACTGATTTAGATTACAGGTGGGACTTCTCTGCAGTTCTGGGACGTGCGAGAGTCTTGAGCTGTTGCTGCTCTATGCTTCTGTAAAAGAAAATAAAGCGACTACACTTTACTGCTTTAAAGCCACTCCACAGAACTTCTGTAGATTTCTTAGTGATGTACGCCCTAACATTAACCCCTTGGAAGGTTTCTTTATAAAGACATATTTGCTTTTGCATGTACTCCAAAAAGATCAAAAACAACATTTCTATTAGGAGATGCTTTTGCTAGAAGTTTGTGATATTCTTTTGGAGAATGCACAAATCAGAAAAGCTTGTTTCTACAGTAAGAAAGTTACATAGTGCTTTGATAAGAATTTGATCTTAGTAATATCATTCTTCCAGCCTTTCAAACAGCTGCTGAGGAAACAGGCCAAAGATCCTCATGAGCAAGAATGTGTCTTGTGCCCGAGACAAAAATATTTATTGGAGTTGCTTCAGTATGTGTCTGCCTGCCCCCTCTGTTATAGGTGTTGCTGTTCTTTATGCTGCTGCAATCCCTGCCAACACTATGAACCACAGAGATTTAGCTGTGCTCTGTTTTCAGTCTAGTCAAACCTGGGTTGCTGACAGCTACTACTTCTGGATGTCTGGATACTATAAGCTGGTGCATGAAGGTAGCACTTTTCAAGTATCCAAAACAAAAGTTTGGGCACTCAGTTGTAGATCTGGTTAAAACAAGTAGTACTAAAAGACATTTTATTGATCTGCATGCACTGAGTTTATAATGCCACTCATCTTTTACACCAGAAACATTTTTTAATAGCATCCTAGACCAATTTCAGTGTTTTACCAATATGTGTTAAAATGTCATATAAAATCCTTCTTTGACTTGTTTCCTTAATTCCAGTAAGATTGAACAACAATCTTTACTTTGCAGACACTTATATGTTATAGACTTTCTAAAGAAAAAGATTTTATTTATCTCAACAGTAATGTCCTTAAAATTACTTACATTCATGGACAAAATAGCACAAGTTATCCCTGTGGGTAATTACTTTGGAGAAAGACTATGGATCCAGATCTGTTACAGACTGTGATTGTGTCTTTAATTTCGAGCGTCTTCGCAAAGCCGCTGAACAGCTTTAATCAAGCCTCTGCTTAAAGGGACAATCTAGACACAAATGAACAATTACAGGCCAATCTCAAATCTTCCATTTTTAACAAAGATCACTGAAAAAGCAACTTTTTCCAGCTAAAGGACCTTTTAATCATGAACTTCTTTGATGTCTTCCAGTCGGCTTTAGACAGAACCACAGTACTGAGACTGCTCTGACCAAAGTAAAAGATAAAGTAAAGGAATGAAATAAGTATCAATATAAAATAAAAACTAATTCTTGTAAAGGTGTGTCTACTATATACAGAACAAGATATAAAAGTACAGACAGGTAAAAAAATACTGGACTGTTGCATTTGACACATTTTCTCACCATATCATACGCAAACAACTAGAGAACTGTGTGGGCCTGTCAGGCACTGTACTAACCTGGTTAAAAACAACTTTGTGTCAATAGGTAATTCTAAATCTGAGACGACAGGAATTGCATGTGAAGTTCCCCACGGTTCCATCCTGGTGCCTCTTCCGTTTAACATCTACACACTCCCACTGGCACAGGTCATAAAGAACAACAAAATTAGGTAGCATCGTGTTGTGGGTACTTTTGCTGTGAATAAAGACTCACAGCAACTTTGAGTTGCAGAAGAATCGTTGAATAGCGTTTAAGTACACATTATTTTATTTCAATTACAGAAGACCTTGCACCACAGAGAAATCACTCTTTTATTGTAACAGATTCAGCACAGATATCAATCCAACTTCATGCCATCTTTGATGTCACATTAGTAACTATACATATGACTCATTATCAAACTGAACCGGCAAGCGACACAACAGCAGACGAGTCAGTGAAAAGGGGTCACTTCCAGGACTTTCTTTCCCCAACAAAGCAATGCAGGTGGCACACAGATTTATATAACAATGCCACCAGGAGACTGATGCCCAGTACAGGCTCTTGGTAAATGCATTGAGATTAATGAGTGGATGAGTCTGAACCTTCATCAGCTGAACAAAAACAAAACTCAAGTGATTGTCTTTGGAGCCAAAGAGAAAGATTAAAGGTTGCCACTGAGATTTATTCTATACACCTAAAACCCACAAATCAGGCCAAAAATCTAGGTTTAGTGCTTAACTCTGGCCTAAATGTTGAAGAACACAATAACCCTTTCATGTATGCATTATTAAGAAACAGTGCTGCATGTTTTTTTATGTACAAAAATGTACGTTCAAAGATGCATAACATGATGCATTTATGTATCTTTATCAATCATATATTCTATTTATGGTATTTAATGTGTTTTCATATATTCTTTAAAATTGTTTATTTCACATTTCTATAATATGAATATCCAATTAAAATATGGCTGTTGCATTTTCTTTTATCACAAAAGAAAATGTGGTAATACATTTAACAATCTACAGCAGTGACTCACCAATGTCCCCTGAGTGTGGCAAAATTAAAAATATTATACAAATAGATGTCCACTGTAGTGGACACTGCATGAAAGGATCATATCTCTGCTGCTCGAGTCCTCACTAAGAAAAAGAAAGTGGACCACGTCAGTCCAGCTCTGAGGCCTTTACACTAGTTGTCTGTCTGTCAGTGTTGAGTTTTACGTTCTTAATGGTTTAGGATTAGGACTAAAATATATCATTGACCTTTTGGCTCAATATGAACCAAGCAGACCCCAAAATACCCTCTTAAGTTCTTGCCAACTCTCTAGGATGGATACTTCTCAAGACTTCATCCCTTATCTGCTCTCCTGTGTAGTTTCTCAGCCCACATGAGTAAATAAAACTGGGGAACCGTGTTTGTTACCATTACATCATTTGCTTGAGATGACAACTGGGGCACAAAGACACTACACGGAACTTACCTAGCATAGTACAGCATTTATGGAGTAGAATCATTACCTGTCAGAGCTCAGCAGGGATGCCCAGGATCAGTGCAGAACAGTGTGCATCAAGCCCAGGACTTGACATCACTCTCTTGGATGTAGTTACAATTAGAACTCCACAAAAGCTGAAATGTGCAAATAAAGCAAATAAAACAAACAAACAAAAAAATCTCCAACAGCGCAAGCTAATTAACACGTTTTATATGATTAATGGATTGGATATCGGCCAATTAGAAGATTGTTTTTATTGATGACTGAGGAAAGAGTGGGCTTCCAGCTTCACCAACAACCTGATCTCAGATAAGTGGCAGAAGATGGCTGGATGGATATATGCTGACGAGTGGCCATTTTTATGCTATTCTTCTTTGCAAAGGATGAGACTGACAAGGTACAAAGTCACAGAAAAAGTTGCATTAATTCATTTAATACAAGAGCATCATGTTCGGTAAACGGGAATGTTCTTATCTTAACCTACTATTTAGCAAATAAAATAACTCAGGATAAATTCTAAGTCAATTTTATTAATAAAACGCTTTTCATGCAGAAGCAACACAAAGTGCTTAACATAGTAAAAATAATTTATGCATTTTTTAGGATTTAGAAAAGGACTGAAATCCTCATTTTAGTGCTGCACTGCAGTCTGTGCTACCTAGGTTTTATTTTTCTATAATCATGATTATCATGGAACTAGAATCTCACTCTTGAACAGTAGGAAGTGGGTTATAAAACAAGAATAGGACATTTATAACTGGATATTGTGTAGTACAATAAAGTAATAAGACATACTTATTTAAATTTTTTTGTGTCTGACTGTCCAGCTGCAGTCAAAGTTTAGTTTTAGCTCGTGTTCTCTATATAAAACTGTCACCCTGTACTGTATGATCAAAGATGGCAACTTAAAACGAAAGCTGCTCATTATCTATTATAAACAAGTTTTTTGTAGGCTTTATGTAAATATGTTACATAGCGATGTCATTTAGTAGAGGAAAGTCAAGTACTCTGTTTTAGTTCTCTGGGAAGCTCTGGAAAAGTAAATTGACATTTTTATGCACGCAGTGGCATGTGTTGTTAACATCTACTTTACGTGGCTGTTTTTATTTTTGTGATGTAAGCAGGATTGACTTTCGGGTCACGTCTCAAGGTCAGCATTATCAATCAACCCACTGGGGGCTTATTAGAAGGTGAGCCGGGGTGGGAGATGGGTCTACTACATGCTGTTTGCTGACAGACCAGATCAACTTCTCAGTTTCCACATGCGGTTAGTAAAGACACTGCCATTTCGCTTCAATTTTTCATAACATTTGTTTTTTTTTTATAACTTTTTAAAAAGATCTAAGTAGATCTTCAAAAAACCTTTTATAGAACATATTCATTGCACTTCTGGTTCCAAAAGGTTAATAAGCAATATATTTCCCTTGACACTAGTCTGATTCCTGCAGAACCTTTACATGCACTAAAAGTTAAATACCTCCTGATAGCAGAGAAAAAGACCATACAGCGAAATATAACCTTCAATCTAAACTAAGCAGCTGCCAGATGTTGTATTTACAACTTTATTGTCTCATCTACATCTATGCAAGAAACATTTTTTGAAGAATGTCAAACTGTTCTTTTCATATTTGGGTTTATTGGTATGAAATCATTTTTCAGCCGTTTAGTTGGCTCGTTCATCACACCTGTCAACCATCATCTAGTCTTTAGCATGCATTTATACATCATTCAATAATATAATTACAGAAGGGAATACAAGACACTGATGGGCCATCTGGGCAGGACTATGTTGTAGCTACAACGAAGGATCCAAAACAGTTTCTTTTCTGCTCAACAAAGCTCAGAAGAGGTTTACAAGCATTAGTAAGGACTAATTCATTTTCAGTCTTATGATCTTGTGAAGTTTCCTTATAGTTAACTTTTTTTTTAACTAGTCCATTTTGAGGATTAAGTTAAGATGGGCCTGTTGCAGACTCCTGGGTTTTGTTGTGGAACACTTCAGCATTTCCCCCTCAATGAATGAGGAAAAATTCAGTCCAGATGTGGACTGAATCTTGTGACTAACATTAATACCAACAGGAGGTGCCATTGTCTTTCAGCAGCGGAACTCATACCAAGAAATCCCACTGGAGACAAGAATCTAAAAACAGACTACACAATACTTTGTATTAATCAATAATCTGGTCAGAGCAGTTCATTGGAAACAATCAAATCAAAGAATGAATCCTAATATCGTGCTTTAGATGTGAAGTACAAATCTTGCACAGTGGCACAACATAACCAAACAAAAGCATGATGAGAAACATTGAATTACTGCAAATAGTGTAAAGGGGAATTTGTTAATTACTGCCGTTAAAATCATTAGACATGCTGAATGGTTGTTTATTAATGTTTTGAATTGCACTGGCACACTCTTTTATGACAAGAAAAGTCCACAAAAATGCAAACTAATTGAATTAAACACTTAGGAGTGCTCCATTTACAGGAATCCATGCTAACACTAAATTCTAATAGGGATTTTATTCAATTCGAGCTTAATGCCATTTCATGAGTGTCAGAAGGGCTCATTAGGAGGATAAAACCTGAATTTCCAAAACCATGAAGTGTTTGCATCCACCGTCAGAATGAGCTATCCAGAGGTTAGTGAATGAAAGAATATGCAGGGCTATCACCTGCATGTAGTTTCCGAGGTATATTTAATGCATAAACTGAATTTTAAAAGAGTTTAGGAAGTTTAACTAAATCAGCACGTGACAAAATGTTCATGTTGTGCAATGGGACTGGACCGAGGTTATTTAACCAGAATTAGAAAAACAAGCTTGTGCCTCTTGGGCATTTTCCACATCTGATCCGACAGTTTTAGTAGAAAAGTAATAGAGCATTAAATGGCACTGTTGAGCGAGTCAATACAGAGGTGGAACAGAAAACTCTATTTACCTAAACTGTTCCAATAGTTGGGTGTTACCTTTTTTAAAAAAAGCCAATAAAATTAAGTTTTGAACCTCAGTTCTATTTGTTCGAGCCTACTGAGGCAGACAGTCATAACGTTGCATTGCTGTGTCCAAGAGGAATTACAAACAAAAGGTCATACATTATCATCACGTATGTCTTGTTTTATTCACAAATAAAAAAAGACCATTTCAGGCACTTGTAAAGCTGGACATTTTTCTTTCCCACTCAGACCCATAGAAATGTCCTGGGCTGTTTTTCAAGCACAAGAAATCCCAGTAAGTCTGGCAAAATACCAGTCACAAGCAGAAACAAGACATGGGTTGTAGGATCTGTGGCATGTTGCATCTGTGCTTCATTTCAGTACTTAACCTTTAGCTGTGGCTGATCAGGGATTTAGGTCATTTTCAGTGACAGTTCTCAAAGTTATTTGCACAGCTGGACGACTCAGATTTGGTTTCCTTTAAGAGCTCTGGCCACGGAATCATTTCTGTGACCATGCTGTTTTTTGGGCGAAGGTACATCTTGATTTGTATGTGGCCTTCAACTGCTAACGTTGCTTCCCACCATCTTGAACCCGTTTTACCGCATATTATTTCAACACCAGCAGACCTGTGTTGCCTCTCCCCTGTATCCTTTTTGGTTCACTTCCACTTTATTCATCCTTCATTGCTTCACTCAGTCTCCTTTGTCTTCTGTGCTGTCGTGCACACCCAGGACACTCTCCAAGCGCTTCGCTCTAATAGGAGGCAACTTTTCGTACGTATCAAATCCGAGTTGTATGTGTTGTTGGGGCAGACGGAAAAGAAGCAAGTGGTTCCTCAACACCTGGGAATGAAATATTGACAGTGAAAGGACATGAGAAGAGCAGGAGTTTCATTTAGTGGGTGCGACTGAAATTGCCCGGGGGTAAATTACAGTGGAGAACAATACTTTAGAAAAAAGCATCAGGTCAATAAAGGAACCCTTTATCAATATTGCCAGATAAATGTGCAAATGCTAATTAGTTTGGGGGCTTAAATTCCTACTGGATTCTCAAACAGGCACAGGCCAGATATTTTCTGGACCAACTCAAACAGACTTAGAACCATTTAGAGTTATGAAAAGTGTGATTGGCCTGGCCCCAAGGGGAGCTCCATGCATTCTGCCAGAGCAAATGAAAAATGATTGCTCAAAGGTTATGTTTAAACTGCAGGGAAATCTGATTTGTTTCTCAAATCCGACCTTGGCAATACACTGCCACAGATTTATACGTCACCAAGCGTCCGGCAAAATAATGCGCACAGGAATCTGGACGGACAAATATTTCACAACAACTCCAAATGAGGAGGAATTGGATTTTCTAAAGGTCAGATTATCTTTTCTGAAGGCTAAAACCAAATTTTTTTAAATTTAATTATTAAAGGAAAGCCTAAAGGCACTTATGGGAAGTTCTGTTAATGAAAACTCTCCACTAGTAAAAAGAAAAGATGAAGAGGCTAACAGCTACCTAAAAGGAGTCAACAATTTCCTGTGCAGGGAACATGAGTTTGTCAGTAACATGGAAACAGAGTGAAAAAGTCAGGGTGGCTAATCAATGAACATCAATGGTATCTCGAGACCACAAAAAGAGAACGGTGAAAGAAAAACAAGCTGTGCATGCGAAAAGCAGAGCTGTACCTCATCAGTCAGGTAGTAGATTTTCCTCAGCATACTGTGTCGAGCAGCTTCAACCTCCTGGAAAACAAGCAGTTTTTTACACACAGCTGGTGTGCTCTGCTGACGCGCTTACATTTCACTTTCAAAACTGCATGCATTAATATTCTTAGCTGCGCTGTTCTGCAATTTGGGAATTGAGTAAATAACATGTTGGAAATTCGAGGGATGCCAGTTGGATTTAACTTTCAATTTCTTGGGCTTTAAAATCCCGGAACGAGAAACACATTTTCTATCATGATGAGCATCAGGGAGCCAAGTCAAAGTCTGAGGCCGCCACACTGAGTAGTAATCAATAGCATGAGGACAGTTATGCAGACTCATAAAATCTTCAAAATCCACTGAGCACATATTTGATGCAGAAAATGCTCATATATCCCTGTAAAATCCCTGAACTCTCCCCACAAATCCAGCCTCCTACTCGGTGCAGCTGCAGCACCCTCTGGCTTTGTTAAACCATTACACATGTGGAAGTTTGCTTCACATTTCATTGTGGTTTTCTTTAAAAAAAAAAATAAAAATCTTAACAGATACCCAGAGCACAGAATCTACAAAGGAAAGCTCAGTTTTTCTGACTTCCAGTCACAGAAAAAATAATTAGACCACAGTTGTTTTCTCATTGTCTTGTTCATTTAAGAGGCCTGTTACAACTACAGCTACATTTATTTGGACAAACATAATAAAAACGACAAAAAAAGCTCATACGAGTTTAATTCAAGTGCTGATACGTAGCCATTTTCCATGGTTTTCTTGACAATAACCTAAATCACTGAAGTTTTTAC
>JBBDHI010000021.1:11239997-11250420 GCA_037177115.1 Craterocephalus stercusmuscarum
AACGTGTAACGCTGGTTATTTTCACAAATAAATGTTACAGTTATGTATGTGACATGCTAGTGCTTCTGGACATTTTTTTAATGAAAACATGAATATTAAATGCATATAAAATACACAATGTTGAAAGGTTGCTTCTGCGTTTCATAAAAAATGCCTTCTGCGAGTGTAATATTCAAGAAATATCGATGTGATATGAATACCTGAAAATGAATCTATATTGAATCGAATTGAAATCGAATCAATTTTTGCTCTTGTGAATCGAATCGATTCAGGAAATAAGGAGCAATACCCAGCCCTAATACTAAATAAGTAAAATAAGTCTCATATATATATTCAATAATAATACATGATATAATAACAGATGTCAGAGGGAACCACCTCTTACCTTCTTGGTTCCTTTTCTTCTGGGTGCAGGTAAATCTCTCATCCACTCCAGTTTATCTGGCTCCAGTTTATCCATGTGGACCCATTCCTTCTGAGGCTTCACTGGCAGCTCCTCCTCTGGATTTGCAGACATCAGAGGGCAAAGGGGGCTTAAAGTTAGTGTGTGACAGTGACACACATCTACAACAATGCAATAGTTATATATTTTAAACTTTCTTTGCACCTTTCTCCATGCAGCCCATCAGATTTATCACCTTAAATTAACTTTTTACCTCAGAATGAATCATTTTAATCCATTTGTGACAAACAAGTGACAGAAAGTCAAAGCCAGAGATCAACCAAAACAGGTTAATTTACAATTTACGTACCAACATTATTAACAATGCTGAAGTCTTGGTGGCCTAAATGCAGATGACCAGCCAGGACAGCTGGTTAAAAGAGTGGGTTTTGCCACCAGTGGATATTTTCTAAAGGCTAAATGCAGCTGGTTGTTTGGTAAATACCACATGTATGGACAACAGTTAAATCTGACACGTGCTACATACTTTATAGCTTCTTTTTAACTGAACCAAGTTGAACTTTGCTTTGATGATTTTGCATTGTAATAACTACATCTCATAGTCATGCACGTAATCAAAGTACCACTGATTGCTCTCTCCACTGAAGAGCAAGATAAAATAAAAGCCTTTATTCTGAATAAGGCATACCGGTTATCACTGGTGTTGGCACCTGCTCCTCTTCTACCTCTTCCATTTCCACTTCTTGAGGCCGTTCAAACCGCCCAGCAGCACCGGACGAGTCTCTGCCAACACTTTCAGGGAGAGGATCTTCTTTTCGGCTCTTGTCCTCCAGGTGTTTGGATGAGCGCTCAGGGGATGAGACACTCTGAGCTTTGCGAGATCGAACAAACTCCACCAGTCTGGGATCTGGAAAGCAGAAATAATGATGATGCACAGACATACAAACTAACTGGAGGAAAGGATTGTTATATTAGTTTGGATAAAAACTTAATAAAGATTAAGCTTGTTTTTCTACATTTTGCTTACCAAGCTGGGACAAAAGTTTCTTCTGTTCATCAAGTATCTCTGACTGAGACATTGCTTGGAGCTTGGCCTGGTTCTCTCTGTGTATTCTCATGGTCTCACCTAAACTATCAGGGACCCCAAGTCCCTGACCTGACAACAGCCTGGGACCCGAGTGCATACATGGTTCTATTTAACAAAAAGAAAGTGAGAAAGAAAAAAGAGGCACTTTGCAATTAAATATTTGCTCTTCATATTGCTTAAGAAAACATCTGCTATAAAGTTCAATAATACTCACGATTATCAGCAGCATCACTGTGATCTGTATCCATACGAGTATCAGGAGGGAGGTTCTGCTCTCCTGGTTGAGGATTATGAGAAGCATCAGATGAACCATGTAGAAGTTTTTTGGCTTCCTGAAGTCTCTGAGCAGCAATCTGGCGAGCAAAGATGCTCTTCTTTCCTCCAACTGCTGAAGGTGGTACCTGCAGATAAGAGCCAAAAAAACATTATGTTGATTAATACGATGATGATGATGGGTATAGAGGTACATATATTGTGTAAGACATCATCATTGTAATGTGACACAAAATGTAAAAAACCCCTTCAGGTTTTTCCACATTTTATTATATTCCAGACAAATCTTGAAAAGGATTCAGTTGGTTTTTCTCTCACTAATCTACACACAGTTATCCCAATAATGACAAATGAAACTCAGGTCTTTGGCATGTGTTAAAACAAGTTAAATATGATAAATCTGTGTTAGTGAAAGTGGACTCAAATTAACTTTTACCTGACTGTTTGTTTCTGAGCGATGCAATACTTTGGGGAATGCCATGCCTGTAAATGCTGGCAGAGACACTGGAGCACAGCTGGTATCTCTCTCCTTAAAGCAAAGAACAACATGACTGATCAATTGAAGACACAATGTCAAAAGTATATTATGTACAGTAACAAGGATGACAAAAGAACACCTTCTTTTGTGGTGCACTCTCTGTGTGTGCATTATATTAATCAAGATCTTAATGCTTTAGACAGTTTACAGTCGCTTATTCAGTCGATGTGTTTGATATTTACAAAATGAACTTACAACAATCCTGGAAAGAACTGCGCTTATGTGAGTGTCGTGTCTGTCCAGCCTCTCCTCAGCATCCTCATCCTCAAAGGTAACACGGCTTGCTTTAAAGCGGGATTTCTTCGGAGGGGCCGGCGTCAGAGATGGAAGCTGGTCAGGAAGATCTATGTGAAACAACAAGGATGGACATTATGTTGTTTTAAAGGTTTAATTGGTGGAACTGATGGTTCACACAGAGTTTATATGGACCTAAAGGGTACAACTCGTTTTTAACCTTCTATGGTGACCACATCCTTCTCATTTCCTCCGTTTTCGTCGCCGTGTCCTCCTTCTGTTGCGCCAGCTTCCCCTCTCCTCTTGTCAGGACGGCGGACGACACTGGCAGCAGAAAGAGCCCCGGAGGTCAGAAAACGCTCCTGCTCTCTCAGGAGATCCGCCTCGGAGTCCGATGGCTGCGGACGCCGCAACATCCCTCTGAAGTGCACAAAATTCCTGTTTAGTATCAAGGTTCCCTCACTGCAAACATCTGATCCTGACTTCACACGATATATAGGGAAGAAAGGTGATGATTCAAATGTCCCAAAGAAAAACAAACAGCACTTCTCCCCGATGGCACATAAAGGCTGGTTCTAAAATTTCACTCCTCCAAGTTGCTAAACTGCCTCCTAACAATCAATTTAGCCAATGATTAAAGCTGTTTTTATTTCAACATTCATCAGATCCTATTTTGATTTCAGCAATCGCATCTTAGCCTAGACGATGTTGGCCCTTACAGACGTTTTCTGCAAGACTGAGAGCCACAGAGATTGACAGATTAAACCAGTGATTAACCCAAACACTGCTAAGTGATGCTTTTCCAGATTTCACGTGTAGCTGAGTTTACAACGCAACGCGAATGGAAGTCGCGCGGTTAACACCAGATGACATGTTAAATCCTAGTTATTTTAAAGGCTAAATGAATCAAAATGTAACATAAAAATATAGAATCCAACTAAATGTTTTAATTGGTGTTTGCAATGTTTATGACGATAAAAGCAAACCTTCAGTTATGAGCTGAATCCTGGAGGAAATCTCACAGTAGTCGACGGTTCACACGGAAGATTTTCAGTGTGGCACATTGTCCGCTTTCCTTCCGATTAAAAACATCGGAGGGTACGGTGGCTTTTTTAAATGAACCCACCTCATAATCGATTACTCTAAAAAACACAATCACGTGAATTGGAAGTTTCTAAAGCAAACAATTTTATAATTAGTTTTTGGCTAATTTATTTGTTTAAATTTTATCTAGGGCCAGTTAAACACTTTTAGGTTTACTCAATCTCGCGTTATCTACCCTGCTTCCTTCGAGACTTTGGACAAACTCAAACATGTCCAAGTTCAGCACAATCATTTGGCCCAAAGTTATTTTATTTGGCGACTCCATTACACAGGTTTGTGCGTGCAGTAAAGTTTCTTTTAGTATGTATTCAATTATTATCATGCATATTTTTGCTATGCTCGCAGTATTTGCTGCATGCCTAATGTTATTGCATCTTTCAGTTTTCATTTCAAGCCAATGGATGGGGAGCAGACGTAGCAAACAAGCTTGCAAGGTGAGTAGCAAGGGTTTTTGATAATATGACATACATTTTGGCTCATGATTTATGTTATTTTCGTGATCACAATATGTTTTAAGAAATATAACTTATAAGAAATGAAAAAATGTAGGTTTTAAACTGGTGGATCAGTATTACACAAGTGTGATTTTAGAACAATGGATAAAGCAATAAAAACAGTCTTTTGAGACCCAACCAAAAAAGAAGACAACAAAAGAACAAATATCTCAAATCTGTGATGCAGCTGAATAATTTGCTTTTGTGCGAATGCTTAATCTGACATTTACTTCCCCTTTTAGAAAATGTGACGTTATAAACAGAGGATTGTCTGGATACAACTCCAGATGGGCCAAGATTGTACTTCCTCGCCTTATTAGCAGTCCAAACTCTGCAGACAACAGCATAGCAGCTGTGACTGTCTTCTTTGGAGCAAATGATTGTTCACTGGAAGGTAAAACCTCATCTGAAAATCATCAGCATACACCCTGAAAAGAGAATGCAGTTTCAGCAATTGTGTTTGTTTTTTGTTTTTTTCCATTAATCTTGACCTTTTCCTGTGAAGTATGCCTTTAGTCGATATCATGTCCAGGGAAGTAAAATGCTCAGTCTTTGGAGAACAACCGTTATGATTTGCAGTTTTTGCTGTGTTATATACACCTTTAGCAGGGGAACCTTAGCATGCTAACTTTGACTTGCAAGTTTACTACTTTATGAAATCATTCAAAGTAGTTTTTTCATTTGTTTTGTTTCTTTCTTCCTTTTACATGCAAATGTCTATTTATGTCTGTTCTTAGATAAGAATCCCCAGCAGCACATCCCTTTGCAGGAATATTCAGAGAACCTGAAGGAGATCAGCAGGCTTCTGACCTCAGCAGGTGTATCTGCAGACAGAGTTATCTTCATCACTCCTCCTCCTATTCATGAGGCAGCCTGGGAGAAAGAGTGCATTCTTAAAGGTAACTCTGGGCTACCTTAATGTCCTCTTTCTGCGTTAAATCATTTAGTCCTGTGGCCCGCAGAGATCACAAATGTCTCTTTTGTCTTCTCCAGGATGTCCTCTCAATCGACACAACTCTGTAGTTGGGCAGTATGCTCAGGCCTGTGTCAAAGCAGCCGGTCAGTGTGGTTCAGATGTCTTGGATCTATGGACACTCATGCAGAAAGATGGACAAGTGAGTCTAGTCCGTCAGTGCTAGTTTGTCCTGCAGGTTCTTCACATATAGTTCATTTTGCACTTGCAGGAACAATAACACATTTACAAAAAGCTTTGTATTGTTTTTGTTATCTGAATGTTTAACATTTTATCTTATTTGGTAAATGTAACTTTTAGAGCATACTTGGTCTTAAAATGTCATAATTGCCTTCTTTATTTATCCTTTTACAGGACTACACAATCTACCTGTCTGACGGTTTGCACCTCTCAGAAAAAGGAAACCAGTTTGTCGCCCAGCACCTGTGGGGCCTGCTGGAGAGCCGTGTGGCTGACCTGCCCTTCATCCTGCCGTACTGGGGAGACGTGGATGCAAAAAGCCCTGAAAGCAGCCTCCTGTGTTCGCAGTGAATAAGAAAAAAACTATTCACTTAACTACCAGTCCTGCTGCTGTTGATTTATAAAGCAATGAAAGGCCATTCGTCAAAGTTTAAAATGAACAATAAAGTTTATTTTGGGAAGTGAAGTTCATATAAGCAAAAATTTGACAAAACATTTATATGGAACCGGAATATACATAATATCCAATATAACAGCAGTTTTCACATTTGTCCCACGGTATCTGTAAAAAATAAAACAATTTGAAGACTTTTTTCTTTTCTTTTTTTTACCTACAATAACTTACAATGTTAACATTTGAGAGCATTAAATAAGCTTCAGTGGTGCAGAGCTTACTTGGCACATGAGCATCAAATATCTGAGAATTTAGGTTCAAAATCAATTTCAGAACATCAAATATTCAGCTTTTGAAAATTGTATTTATTCAACAAAAATAAAGAAGAGAACGCTGGGCATAAATTCCACAAAAAATAAAGGCACCGTGTTTTGTGCAGGAATCAACAAAAAAAAGGCCAATTTTTAAAACTATTATGTAACCGGAAACTCAAACCGTTCATAGGACATTTAAGCACATTAAGCTGCGTTATATTCAAAGAGATCAGATGTAAGTTTTCATAAAGAAAATACAAACTAATTTCTCCAGTGATAATAAAAATACTTTTAGTGCAGTTTTAAGACAGTAACCTTTTGAATCCTGTGGCTATCACCACTGAAATGTTTTCTTCACTGGACAACGCCCAGTAAATAATATGCACATTTAGGAATTAAAAAAACAGCCTGTTACTTTTGAACCCCCACCCCTATCACTGCTTACCACATATTACACAAACATTAAAATCAGTGTATACTACTTTTACATTTCTAACACAATTCCATATTCTGAAACCTGTTACTAAATCACCATTAAAAGGTGTTGAAGAGCCATCTTGCAGCAGATTTATGTCCACAGATGTCTCAGTGTTCAAATAAAAAAGGCACAGAAAATTTGAAACTCCTTATGATTTCATTGAAAGTACAGGTGACTGAAAAACTCTAAAATCTGACCTATAGAGGACGCCTGCTGTTACGTGAAACAGCTGCGCTCCGTATTTTGCTGCCCATGTTTGTTCCCTATCAGGATATGTTTAATCTTTGCTCCTTTTTTGTTTAACAAAAACAGGCTTGCTCAGCTCAGCACTCCGTCTCTTTTGTGTCAATGCAGTCCTGCCGCTTGAGGCGCCGCCGGTCCTTGGCCGACGCTTTCTGATCTGTCAGATCCTCGTAGGAGGATTTCGTAGCCAACGAGCAGGCTCCTGCGGTTGTGAAATCGTCCGACAGGCCCTCCTCTCCCAGGTGAGAGTCGCTGCTGGGGTCCTCCTGGATGGTGGCCATTCGCCCCCCTGCGCTGTCCGGGGTGGCGCCGCAGCTCGGGCCGGGGTCCTGGGTACTGCTGCAGCTGGCTGCTGGCGGGGCCCTGGCCTGACTCAGCTGCGGAGGCTGCATGAACTGGGAGGAGGGCGCGGTCCGGCCGGCGGAGAAGGAGGGAGGTGGAGGAGGCTTGAAGATGCGGACGGGCGCTGATTCGATGTTGCTCAACATGTCTTGATTCTGGAGAACAAGAGCAACATGTGAGAAAGAGGCACATCTTTGACTGAAGGTGGGGGATCCATTACTTTTTACTGCATTCCTGACATTTTAAACCAGGGGTGGTCAACCCTGGTCCTCAAGAGCCCCATTCGTGCAGGTTTTCCATCCATTCCACCTTCAACACTCCTGATTCAAATCAAATAGATCCAACAACCAATCACAGTGACTCATTCATTTGGATCAGGTATTTTGAAGCTGGGATGGATGAAAAACTTGCAGGAATGCGGCTCTTGAGGACCAGGGTTGGCCACCCCTGTTTTAAACCATCATATCTCTCTTTACAAACACATGAAACTATGTTAATGGTTACAGCCCATTTAGTGGTGCCAGGGCATATTTATACATATTAGCTCAGCAACAGAGCTAATGGTAAAACTGGGCAATAAATTGAGATTTTCAAATATATTGAGACTTTGTCACTCGAGATATAGAATAAGGGAATATTGTTTCTATCAATTTAGCTTGTTTTGAGTTAAAGCTCTCTTTTTAAGCCTTTTGCACAACTGTTTCTTTGTTATGGTCGGTGAAAAGTATTTTGTATTATTGTAATACTCATCTACTTTAATTTCAGTCAAATATTTTAATGCACATGTGCTTCTGATCCTTAATAAAAGTGCATTTAGCACCACAGACACTAAATTTGAACTCTGTCTTTGTTTACTTGACAGAAAAAAGGAATATCGCGATTAAGGAAAAAATATGGATATATGAAAATTGGCTCATATCGCCCAGCCCAAGCTAATGGTACATCTAAATGGAACCAAGCCATTATTAGTCGCCTCAATGCTTATACAGAATCTCAGTGAGCTAAAAGAAAGGCCTTAAGAGGAATGTATCCAGTTTTATCATTTCTCCAATTCAGACTAAATAAGACGTGACAGTACAGCCAGCCGTTGAAAAGAAATACGGTGAAAGTTAAAACCATCACCTACAAAACATTCCACTCTTGGCTTGTGGCTTTGAACAGTGGTGGGTGCAAACATAAAATGTGGACTCACTCCAATTTCACAACAGACAACAACAATCTTTTTGGTCCTCTCGCTGTTTGAATATTCCTAAAAAGCAATCTTGCTTTATTGAGGTAATTTTCTGTTCAGAGAAAAACTGCATCTGTGCAGAAGAACATGCAGTTTTTCATTAACAGGAAACAGTTTCTGTGTCAGATGAGGGTGAGGTTGAAGGCTGGAAACGTGCATCCAGATCAGTGATAACATCAAAGAGAAAGTGACTGCAGGACAGGAGTATCCCAAACCATGACCATGCACCATGGACTCAATGGCAACACATTGCAACACCATGCTGTTGCACGCACTCACCTATGGCAGCTCTACTACAAACCTCCACCATCTGCTGCAATTCCAAGGCAAAGAGTGATGGACAGGTCATTCAGAAACCCAGCAGTGATGTAAACCGTATGCCGATGGATACCCACCACTTTATTTTCTGATTACAAATCCATTTGCGTCCTTTATTCATATTTAGCAAAGTGTTCACCGTGACTTTGACAATGGGACTAAATACGCTATAAAATGAATCAAACATAACCTTTATGAAAGAAACCTTTTTCAGTATCAATCACTGCTTCTGATTTATAGTGGCCAGCAAGCCAAAAACCTCCCAGCTGTTACGAGGTGTTCATCAAAATACGAAGTTGTGACTCAAAGTACTTTTATCCGAACAAAAAAAAACAAAAAAAAAAAAAACAAAAATAAACCAAAAACTGAACAAACATGGTTTTTAAATGTGCTCTTTGTTTGTTCGTAACTTTGGATTAAATCACCTGTTAAAAGTTTACAGAGACGTTAAAGAGAAAACAAGCCAATTTCACACATGCACTGGAGCTCAGAAGTCCTCTAAAAATGTGTAATCACAAAAACCACCCCTCAAGTTAGACATCCACAGGATCAGTGGTTGAGTAAAATTTATCAGATCCTTTACTACCGGTGTTGATGATGCTTTATTTTCCTCTATGCTGGCTGAACGTTTTAACTATATGTTGACGTTCACCTGGTACATCTGCCATTCCAAAGATGCTGCAAAGATATTTCTGCTGTTTGATTCTGCATCGTGTCCTACCTCTACCCAACTCTGCAGAGACATTTCCTGACATCAACTGGCTCACATTTCCAGTTATGAGAGCACATTTCCAGCAGAAGGTCTTCCACTGTGAAGCACGTGTGAAAAATCCTGACAGGATTGTCCTAAAAAGCTCCAGTGTTCATGTGTGAAACCAACTTTACTGAGAAAAAGAGAGAAAATGCTGCTCATAAAAAGTTCCCTGTTTTTTTTTTTACTTTATCATGGGTAGTTTCATCATAAGCATTCTCCTTTAAGTGTGACTTTTTCTAAATCTATATAATGCAACACAACGTGTCAAATCATTCTCTACAAAACTCCTTCATGCACCATCTTTTTCTAGTTTTCTGGACTGCAGTGATGGGTTAAATTAGTTTGTTAGTGTGGCTACAAGGCAAATGCAAAGGATCAGAAATGCTCATTTAAAAGATGAGGAACTTACAGTTGGAGGGTAGTAAAATGACTTTGTGTTCTGTTCATATTGCTGGTCGAGTCGTTTGTCCTGCAAACACAAGACACAAGTGAAACTATTTCCGCAAAACATAACATGTCATAGGAAGTAAAAGACAATG
Source organism: Craterocephalus stercusmuscarum (assembly GCA_037177115.1). NCBI lineage: Eukaryota > Metazoa > Chordata > Actinopteri > Atheriniformes > Atherinidae > Craterocephalus > Craterocephalus stercusmuscarum. The sequence continues at coordinate 11,249,897 of JBBDHI010000021.1, forward strand.
TGGATGAGCCCGGCAGTTTCTTACCACACAATGAACCAGGATGCTAAGAGGAATCCAGAAGATAAGGGAAAACACCACGACCGAACCCACGATGTTATCAGCCAAAAACTTCCCTGACGGAGATGAGAGAAAGGACGAGGGCATAAACGAGACGCACAAATTTAAGGTGAGTGATGAGACAGTCAGGTTAGAACTGCCTCAGTTCTAAAATAAAAAAGGTTATTTCTACATATAGGGGCATGTTGTAACCAACTTACCGAATGAGTTAATATTCAGCTTGTCAATAAAATCCCACAACCTCTCAATCACATCTTGCACCTGCTTCATGCACTTTCCCTGTTTTAAACAAGAGAAAACTGACCGGTCAACACAAACTACATCAGGTCGTAGTTACATTTACAGTGTTTTCTGGAATGTGCTGACGTCTAAAAAGAACAAAACACCAACATATGATGTGTGATTAGCTAGAATCCTGCCCATTTTGCAGACAGGTGTTTAACTCACGCCTCCGTCACAGAAGCCCA
>JBBDHI010000021.1:11258761-11269174 GCA_037177115.1 Craterocephalus stercusmuscarum
AGAAAGACTTCCATTTAAGCCCATATAGTATGTGTCAATTTAACTTTCAATTAAGAAATAAATTATGTTTGTCCAAGGTAAACTTTTGTTCAAGAGTGATGTGGACAGAATTAAAAGAAACAGAAAAACAAAAAGAAGAAGTTCCCTGGCTGTTTGTTATGTGAAAAAATGTCTTCTGCATCTGTTTAGATGGAGAAGTATCCCTCAATCACTGTCTCAAATAAGAACATCTAACATAGAACTTACACCAAAACAATCCGCCCTCTGCAAGAGTACAAACTGTCAACAGATGACAACAGAAGATTTAGCCATTATATTTTGTCATGGTTAAATGCTGTGATGAAAAACATTGGGGCCTGGCACTGATGTCCATTTAACTTTTACAGACTCCCTACTCAGGTAACCTTATTTCACAGATCCTGCCACCTAAACCAGATCCAGCATCTGTGAAACGCACAGTCACAAACCCGATCCACCATGACAGCCCATAAACTAGGATACAGGACCCAAAGAACCTGCAGGCATTTCCACAGCAGCACACTCCTTCAAGACCATTACAGAGGTCTAATGTTCACCCTAAGGGGGTAGAGCTTCTTGGTTAGCATCAAAAGGTACCTAAAGCCAAAGCTGGTCACCTACCACAAAGAGCTTTGTTCTTGGACTGATTTGAAGAGACTGAAAGTGACAGAGCAACACGGCAACACTCCTTTACCTGTGCAGGGCTCTGAAGCTCACCAGGCGCTCCAGTGTGGATTGGGTGTGGATGTCCCTCTTTTTCACAGAGTGCAACTGGAAATCCGACAAAGGCAGCACTTCATAATCTAACAGCATGGACTTCAGAGTATCTGCAAATCAAAGACATAAGTCAGCTATCTTACTCTCCTTTACAAAAAAGAAACAGCTTTTCCTCTTTCGAAATGGTGCCTTGCTGCCTCATTAGATAGCTACTGGCCACGATTTAGTGTCTTTACGCAAAAAAAAAATCATTAATGATGTTAAAAAGTAAATGCAACTTTATATTTTACACACTAGTTAATAATAAGTGTAATTTGTCCTCATTACCATTTACAATCCCGAAGACAATTAGCGGTATGGTTCAAGCTAATGTTAGCTAAGGTTCAATAGCATAGCTACTTACCAAACTCCGGGTTTTCTCTGTTACTATCTTCTGCTGTAATTCTAGACTTAATGGCACTGTCAACACAACAAGGGCCGACAAGAACAATTAACAATATGATCTTCATGTTTAGGCCGATCTTTCATTTATACAAGTCTTGTCATTCTCAAAAAACTTTCAGTGTGCCTCAACTACAACTAGCTAAACTACCCGGAAGTGCAACGAATGAAAAACATCCGCTTTCACAACTGGACAGAACATTAGCAAGACAAATCCGTATTTGAATGTACCCATACAAGGGATTAATTATGATTAACTATCCTCTTTTCTTTTTCGATTTTTGCATCGTTTCAATTTGAGCCATAGCATAGTATTGCACAAGGAGTATCTTGAATCTCGAAGGAGTATTGTAAGAAGTGTCACTGCTTTAAGCATTATATATACTATTTGTTCAACAATGAAACATACGACTGTATATGTTTTGCATTATGATTTTTAATACTTTTTAAAAAATGAGCAAGACTAATGAACTGGTGGGACACCAGAGAATTCATTTTCAGATGTTTTTTTAATGACAGGAGTAAAATAAAGACAAAAAACTTTGCACTTGATTTATAAAATGTTTTATTCATGTTAACATAGTTGACACATCAGGATTCAATGGTTCCACAAAGCTTTTGGGTGGGGGGACTACAACTGAATGAATGGCAACATAGTGGTCCAAATCTCAAGTGACAATCACTGGACAGACTAACAAATCACCCTCCTGTAGAGCGTCTACAAACCTGCATTAAAAATGGCTGACAAGAACACATGGATTTGTAAGTTACAGCAATTATTCCCATTCCAGTGTAATATCTCAAGAGATGTGCATGACTAAACTGTCTTTTTCCCCCCAATTCAAATGTCCATGCATTTGGCAAGACAAGACCCACCATTACCCGCACCCCCAACCCAACAAACATGCTTCGGTGAAAGAAGTGGCATCATAACCAGGGCAGAACGTGAGGATTCATTCAATGGGCACTACTTGGCTGTGTTGTAAATTTGCTGCCAGCCTGTAAAACGCACCAGCTTTCCCTGCAGGTTGAAAATGATGTTGGTTTCAACTTAAATCTCAGCTGCTGTAAATGTACTACTCAGCTTTGTAGACAGGAGAACAACTCAAACTGTCGCTGGATTTTATCTTCTGCCTCTAAAAGCAAACTGGGCTGATATGTTGTGGCATCGATCACTCTTCTACAACTGAAACAGCACAGACGGGGAGACCAAGACAAACAAACCAAAGGAATGGAGGAGTCCTCTTTTTCACCAGATACTACCCAAATCTAAATAGTCTTTTATTTTATTATTATTCATTTATTTTTCCTGCCAACAATTTTCAGCCATGAGATTTACTGGTAAAATGTCTGAGTGGAGCATTAAGGAATGAATAATATGTAAAAAGTTTTGTGTTTTTTTTTTCTTTTTAAGTTATTTTCGGAGATAATGTGTCAGGACGTGCATGCTTTAGTTTTCAGTCTCGCCACCCTCTCCTTCTCCACCCTCGCCCTCCTCAGGAGCATTGTCTGATGTCCATAACTGTGGAGAGAGAAATAGACATAGATACAACATGAGCATTTCTGATTTTTTCATTTTATTAAAATTATACAAGTCTTTAAAACATATTTACAATCCTGGCATTTGAAATGTATTTTCTCTCTTTGCTTTGGAAAACGGCTCCATGAAGAACCCTTCCTGTGTAGTAAAAGGATTATTTTCCCTGCATTTTGAATAAAAACTGCAGGAGCCTTGGATACTTAGATTTAATAATATTGTAATTTTATTAAACAATTGACAAATTTTAATTCAGGTGAATGAATAAATGGGAAGAACACATCTAAGAGAGGCCATACTGCCAAAACAACCGAATTAGAATAAAAAGGCTTAATCAATATTTTAGGGAAGTTACATGAATAGGATTGTATACGAAGGAAAATAAGAATAATGCATTCATTTTTGGCCTTCTGAGAGCTTCTTATTATTCATTCTACTTCACTGGTTTAGATACCAGTTACTCCACACGGCAAGTCTGCACTGCTGGGGGTTAGGATGCAACGCAGCTGAAAACTGTGATGCAACACCATAACGCAAGAGTTTCACTGATGTATAGTGAGACTGTAAGGCTGATATTAGGAAAGAAGCACAACAGCATTTATTCCTGCTGAAAAAGCAGAGCACTTACTGTGAGGTTGTCTCTGAGGAGCTGCATGATGAGGGTGCTGTCTTTGTAAGACTCCTCGTGTAGCTGGTCCAGCTCTGCAATGGCGTCATCGAATGCCTGAAACCAAGAAGGCAGAGGTTAATACCGGGAACAGGGCCCCCGTAGGGTTGTTTACAACTAAACATACGGGCTAAACAAAAGGCGGTAGACCTTTTTGGCCAGATCGCAGGCTTTTTCTGGAGAGTTGAGGATCTCATAGTAAAAGACTGAGAAGTTGAGTGCCAAGCCCAAGCGGATGGGATGTGTGGGGTCCATTTCGGTCTTGCTGATGTCAAACGCTGACTGGTAGGCTTGCTGAGAGTTTTCAATGGTCTCTGAGAACAGAAGGATGAAATCAGTCACTTCTGATATTCAAATCCACTAAAAACAAGTTTCACCAGAATTTAATTGTAAAATCTTGAAGTTTTTGGAAAGTGACAGGTTTAAACTAACATGCACTTTTGATATAAAATGTCAACCTTTGGAAAACTCCTGTCTACTGCCTTCCTTGGACCATTCTGGACACACAACTTACGACAGGCCTATACATAAATATTCAATGCAAGAGGATACATTTAAGCATTGGATGCAAAAACAAAAAAAAGGTTGAACTGAAAGCAATGTGAACTCACTTGATTTATCATCTCCAGAGGCAACCTCAGCCAGGTATCTATAGTAGTCCCCCTTCATTTTTAGATAGAAGACTTTGCTCTCTGGATTTGTGGAGTTCTCAATTAAATGATTATCCAGCAGTTTCTGTGAAAGGAAAAAAAATTCGATCAGATTTTGTTGGATGCACAAATATTGAACATTACTGCGATTCAGAGTGGTGAGCCATATTACTAAATGACTAATCTTACAGTAACACCCTATAGTGACAAATCTAAGGGATTATTTATTATTCACCGAAACATTAGTCATGCCATCTTCACGGACTAGTCATCAATGATGCCAAACCACACAAATGTAGGCATGACATTCACATAACTTTGCATAATTAAGTGTGGACTGACCCTTTTATGTGTTGCATAAATAATACAATCTTTGCTCTTCAAGATGGAGAACAAACACATTTGTGCTCCATCAGTAGCTTTGTGCCAGTTTCAGCTGAGGTTGCTCCACATTCTCCACAACCAGGTTAGGTCTTTGGTGTGTTCCCAGCTGTCTTCTGCCCCAGATAACTATTCTCCTCCTGTCAGCACTGGGCTGCAAGATTGGATCGCTTATTGCTGACACTGACAATATTGCTGATTTTTAAAAAGACGTGGCATTGTGTTTTTCATTTCCCACTTACACAAATGTTCCATTACCAAAGGATACATAACCAATTACAATAATATCCTAGTTTGCACGTTTTGCTTAATTCATTGTGTTTTAAAAAGGGATACGTGTATCTTTGAGCCACTATGGGGGCGCTCAACCTGTAACTTACCACAGGCCACAACAGTGTCACACAATTTAACAGTTTCGCTTTCTGGCTTCCTCAGTTTCTACCGTCTTACTTTATTAAAAAAAAGTAACAAAGCAGAGCCCCGTTTGTAGAGGGGGACCTGTAAAGCAAAGCACACCAGGGCACATTATCCCATGAGTTTTTTGTGTCATCATATTTAATGTCTTCTCATAACCCATAAAACATGAACTAAAAAAAAAAAAAAAAAAAAAAAAAAAATGTTTTAAAAAAGAAATGGCCGAAATTTAGCAGCGTTCTATGGTTAGATGCTAGGGTCCAGTTTAACCAAAAGAAATCACTTGGATGTGAAATCCTAAATGCACACAGCAGATATTAAATACCACGGTGACCTTCAAGCTGCAGATTAAGTTACTATCCATGATAAATTTAAAATTCCCATAACAGGTATGTTTTAGCCACAGAGGATTTAGCCGGAGTCGCCTCTCTCGACCTAGTCTCTTAAAAAGAGCTAAAAGTCCTAAACATGAGCTAAATATGCTGTAACGTTGCGAAATACAAATCACGTGTGCAAAGTCACATCCTGTGGTTACACTCAAGGCTAAATCACGTGAGTCTTTCGGCAGACATGCCAGAAAGACTACAAGGGATAATCTGTGTCAGTGAAACCAGGACTTACACAAGTTAATCGATTTAGATGGAAGATTACCTGTTTCACTTGGACTCAAAATGCTTGCAAACACTTCAGCTCCAATAACAAATGCCATTCGTAACAGAGAAGAAAAACGACACGCAACAGAAAGAGCAAAAGATAATTTTTACTTTAATCTTATAAAACACTAAAAGTATTTCCCTTCCAAGCCTCGGTAACAGGCACTACTCAGTCACCAAAAGCTCGTCTTCCTGCTTCACTCAGCAACTCACTCTGAAGATGTCATCAGTGTGAGTTATTCAAGCCCAGCTTCACCATCCGGTGTGGAAACGTCAGCCCAAGCATCTCTGGGTTTCTACAACTTCAACACAAATGCCAGTCCATCTGGTTTGATCATGCAGCAGACACACATCTCCATGGCTTTCTCATCTCCTCTGACTTTTAGGCTGTATTACTTACTTGTCAGGCTAATGCGGACAAGCTAAGGCTTGAGGACCAACACACCCTTCCTCTCCTGACAAACTCTCGCCCAACACAGCCTGGTACAGATTCTGAAAGCAGCACGGACACACAACCTCAGGGAAACACGCGGAGAGCCGGTGGACAATGAGGGACCGATGCTGCTTTTCCAGGGCATTTGTATTTTTAGGACAGAGGCTTGGGGGAAATGATCTCAATCACAAAACTAAGCTTCCATCCAGATTACTTTAAATCCACCGAGTCAGACTAAAATCATTGCAAAGCAAGAAGTGAAAGTACATCATCCAGCAAACTTCCATTAAACATAAGCCTCAAAAGGTGGCAAAGTAATGCCAGGGAATCCATTTAAATCCACTGGTTCAATAAGTGGCTCGGCAGGAAAGTGTCATTTTTGGTGAGCTGTATAAACTGGGGTTTAGGGGTAGCATGAGTCATTTATGCATGTAAAGGCAAGCACATTAAGCTTTTGTCTGCCAGATGGGACTGAATGTATAATCATCAAACGGTTATACAATGTCTGAAACGTGCATTTTCTGTGTGCATCATGAGTTTACGCGTCACTCAGACACACCTTGCTGATTTGGTACTATGACCTCTTGTCAGTCCACGCCCTCATATAAGCGCATTGCTCTAAATCCAGATTCCCAAAAGGCAGATACAGTGGGAAGAATGCATAATAGCTGCTTGTCCTCTGCAGCTTTACAGGTCATATTTCTACAGCAAAGAGAGTTCATACCGGTGGACATGTACTAATGGGTTCAAAACAAACGTGTCAACTTGTGTGTGCACATTATAACTGAAAATAACCTTTCAAATGGTACAAATATAGTTGATTCATCTAATGGCATTATAAAATAACTAAAATACTGTAAAAGCACAACCTGTCTGCTTTCCTCCAGGAGGAGGAAATTATTAGAAAGCATCCACAGTGACTGGAGTCGGTTATTTCAATTATGATCTAAATAGGAAAGCGTTTATTTCTACATCAGGTCTCCATCTCATGTAGAGGTAACATCGACCTCTGTGGCACGTTTTTTACCCTTACCAAAACAGTGTTGCAGATCTCTTCCAGCTCCTTTTCCACCTTTTCCCGATATTCCTTGACCATCTGCTGCTTCTTCTCGCTTCCCTCGGTCTTGAGTCCAATGCTGGACAACACCCTCCATGCGGACCGCCTCGCCCCAACTACGTTTTTGTAGGCGACGGAGAGCAGGTTCCTCTCCTCGTTTGACAGCTCGCCTCCTTTCTCAGTTACCTCCTTCATACAATCTGCCATGTCGTCGTAGCGCTCGGCTTGCTCTGCCAGCTTGGCCTTCTGAATAAGATCCGTTCGATCCATAGTTTATATATTCAGAGGGACGGATGAGCAAGAAATCCGGTGGTGTGTGCCAGTCAAGGACAGTTCACTTGAAAAATGGTCGTTGGATGGCCGTGTTACTCCCCAAAGGCTGCAAAAAGAAATTAAAATTGTTAGAATGTCGTGAGAGCACTGGAAACTATACTGATGTGGGGCAAAAAATGCATCTGTCTGGTGTGGCTTTGAGAGTATCTATATTAAATTCAACCCAGCCATTAAAATACGCAAAAATCCCATTACGCTTGAATAGTTTACTTTTACGCCTTAACTATAATTACCACCGAGTGTGGTCAATCATTTGCCACGCTAAACCAGCCGTCTATGGCTGCTTTTTGTTTAGCTTAGCTTTTCTGTGAGCATCAGACAGAGATTCGCTCGTCAACCCGCCACAAAGCTGTCTGGTGCAGCTCGCTAGGAAGTTAGCGCTAACTGGCTGGCTACAGTTAGCTACACCGGCCACTCCTTTTAATATTAAATCCCATGTCGTTGTACATCTAATTCAATCAATCCGACATCTCGTCAATTCAATCGTTCACCAGTAATCCAACGTTTTAAGGGAAAAAAAGAGAAATACTCATGGTTTTTGACCTACTGAGTTCCAATTTTGCTCCTCAAATTGATCCGATTTGAGATTGGTCAGAATGGCAAAGAACAGCAGTAGCAGTAAAAAAAAAAATCCAACTGCACACGGTAAAATAGGAGGGGGGGCGGGGGAGTTCAGCTGGACGTAAACTAACCAATCATAAGTCTTAGTCTCATGTGATTGGCATGAATGGTTAGCGGTTTAAACCAGTAGTTCTTAAGCGCGGGGGAAAGAGGCAGGCCTCTAATGGTAGTTTGAATGACCGAAGCGCTGCAGAGACTGGGGCCACGGAGGTTCCACCAATTAGAGCAAGGAATGAATACGTCATCGCATTTCCACGGTGATACTCAGCCAATCACCACCCAGTTTTCAGCCGCTGTAGGCGGATGTGGCTTCGGCTAGCCCCAGCGGATTGGCTCTGGCTATATGTGTGGCTACCAGATCGGTGCACTCAGGGTGCATTAGACTTGAAAACGGAAGTTCAAAACGCCCGGTGATCACGTGATCTCGTAGCCTACTCAGCAGCAGTTCCTTCGTTTCTCTGTAGCCTCCTTCATCTTCCAAGAAGTGCTCAGCGGCTAATTCATGTGCATCTAGAAGAGGCAGCTGCATTTGCCCATTGGCAAAAAGAGAAGTAAAAACTAATCGGCTAAGCATGAGCATTATTCAGACAAAATATTGCAGTGAAATATTAAAAGTGATTATGTTAATGTGTTGAATTTTGTCTCAAATAATTATCACATCATTGGTAATCTTAATGTTTTATTTGATAGAATAAGTAGCATGGACAGGATAAACCCTTGCAGATTTAGGGAGAGGCCATCATTATGCAGTCTTTAAGATGCTCAATTTAATCTGTGTTTAAAGTGGAAAAAAGAAAAGGTGGGAGATAGGATAACTTGTGTACACTCATGTAATCAGTTAATGATGTGACATTTGAGCCTGGTTTTAGATATGGAGCACACTCTGCTTTCATGCATAACATTGATCAGGCCAAATTGAGCAGTTGAGATGAAGTCACACTGCATTTGTCTCAAATAGACAACAGATCAGTCACTGAATCAGTGAGGCATGTTAAACAATCAGGGTCTCAATTTAGAACAAATTATGGTTTATGCTGATATGTGATAAATGAAACAGAGATAACAATTTTCAGTCCAAGCACTATAGCTCCTTCTGAGTGGACATTTTTCTGTTTCTGTCTTCATAGAAAAAATACATAGCTTAGAGATAATTATAAACAGATCAAATACCATTGTTCACTATTTTATGTAAGCGTTGTCACTAGTTCTGAGGCAGATACTGATTTCTGTGAGAGGAAAAAAAAAACAGTGACAACAATGGAGCTATTCATACTATGAGACAATTTTGCAGTTCATTGTTACCTTTTTTCGAGCATGATGCAAAATATTACTAGAATGTGATCTGTTGGAAGTAAATCACAACAAGTACATATATGTGCACTAAGCAGATCATACTATACGTCAATGCTCCTGTGCTCAAACAACCCAAATACGCAATGTATCATTTTAAATAATAATAACAGCAAATAATTTATTTGCTATTTTTTAATAACTTGTGATTTGGGGAAACCGTTGAGGGCAGTATTTTAAATCTAACTTTCTATTTGTCTTCCTTCTCAATGATTTTTGTGAGCTTTTTCATGTGCACAATTTAAACTTCTCCTAGTTTCTCCTGCAGCGTTTTGCTTGCTTGATCTCCACCTTCAGGTGAAGAGAACAGCTGAGGCCATGAGAAAGTGTGAACTTCCATACTGTTAAGAAACTCTTGGGTGTAGCAGGTCTCAGCAGAAACCTGTGTGGCAACGACTCCATATCAGTTTCTCTAACACTGTGCAGATATTCATGATAATTTGACGTGCAGGTTTATGTGCACCTTTCATCAGGTCTACCTGATGCTTCTTTCATGTAATTAGTTATACATCCCAAAGGTTACCATAGATGCATTATTTACCATTCCCAACACATCACAGATAAGCTAATGTGAAGTTGAATCAAACTTTCAGCAGGAAAAGGCCAGAAAAGTGCAAACACCTTGTCCAAGCTGTTTAGTATCATGATTTGATTTTCTGCCCATTTCTGGTCATTAGTTATTAAAAGTGCTTTGTGCTTGCTTACAGGGCCAGATAACAAAAACAAGGATAGCTGACAAAACCAGCAATCTTAAATGTCTTTGTTGGTCTTTTTTAATGTTATCTGTGTCGCTGACACAAGACTGAATTCAAGTTCCAGTATTCCAATTGCAGTATTTTTTCATTTTGATTAATTATTTCCATCGCATTTTGCTTGTATTTAAAGCTCAGGCATTTATCATGTGGCTTAAACTCAAGCATTTCTTTCTATTTGTGGATGCATATAGATCAGTTTTTGTTGTTCCTACATGTATCTTTAATGCTTATTTCAGAAGACTATCTTTAAAGCACTATAAGACAACCAAAGCTGAATTAAGTGCTGTACACAAGTAAAATTCTGGTGCAAATAAAAGCAAGCAGAAACAATAGAAACAAAATAATTACATCAGAGATAAACTAAAACCAGATCATGTAAAAAAAAA
>JBBDHI010000021.1:11293592-11308409 GCA_037177115.1 Craterocephalus stercusmuscarum
TCTTAACAGAACTTAATTATGATTAAGATGTTATTACATCCTTATTCAAAATAGTTTTTTTTCTTTAAACGAAACAACTGTTTACCAGTGTGCAAAGTGTTGCTTTCAATATCACTTCTACCACCGCACAGACAGATAACCTGACTAACACCTGCTGGTATGATCCAGAATTTATTCCTCTGTAAAGTATGCCATGGCGTCCTGAAATGAAAGAAATAAATTTGGTCTAAACCATGACATCACCCCCACCAGGTTACCCAGTTGGAGTAAAGTTCTTAGGATGCATAGTGGATTTATGCTGCCTTCATGAGGTATGGTAAAGTTGATCTCATGGTGGAAATCTTGGTCCATGTGCAACTTGCCATCTCCTTCCTGCATTAAAATTTCCTCTGCTGCAGCACTATGTCGGATAAAAACTAACCAACCAGCAGCAGAGAACTTTTAACAGTATGCAATGCTTAGCACTTATGATCATATGTTTATCTCATTTCTGCAGCTCAGGTATCATAAAGATTTTCCAGCTTTACAGAGGAAATTACAACGAGAGGGTGTTCATGTGCAATTTGATGTTGTTTTTCGTATTTACCTTAATTACGACAGGACATGAAGGCAGCATAAACCCCACTGGTAGAAATCTCTTGCCTTCAAGTTAGCCTAGAATATCAAAGGGTCTTGCATTTTTGCAATTTATAGATAAGAAATGAAAGAAATTTTTTTCATAAAATAATATTTTAGCCTCATCGGTTTCATGGGGTTTTATTTCTTGACTGGAAATGTGAGAAATAATTCATAAACTGTTAGACACAGTAATCGCAGACGGCATTATTATGAAGCACTCTGCACAAAAAACACCTGATTAAAAGGATCCTCAAGGTAAAACTACGAGACTCAAACATAGTAGCTGACATCCAATGAAAAATGGATCCAATGACCCAGATAAGAAAACTGGTGGCTGACCAATTATGCAACAGCAGAAAATTACTGTGCTTTCACATCTTTTCGCGAATGTCCCTTTATCTTTAAACAAAAAACTTGTTTAGATGATTACCTTTGATAAATTATTATAACAGGCTCTTGGGAATCTGTTTTCACAAATTTGTAACCAGGCAAATGAAAGTTAAAGGGAAAAAAATGGAGGGAATGATAAGAGCGAGATGATGAACACCAATTTTGGAATACATTAAGTTATACAAAATGTGTTAATATAGTGTCTACAACAGAGAAATAAACACTTCCTTTCTTTCTTTTCCAGCTCAAGCTTAGTCAAACACAAAAAGGGACAAATACCTTGGCAAAAAAGTCTGAAAAGGCATTCCTGCGGCTGTAGTGGTTGCAGAAGATCTTAAACAGACTCTGTTTCCCCATGCTGTCAGAGCCGAGCTGAGCCTTCTCTGCCACTTAGCTCTTCCCTGAACCTTCGACACTCCCTTTCAAACTCCAAGATCATAAACGCTCCAATCACTGCATACCAAACTAAAAGTGCTTCTCTTAGCAACGCTAATCAGACATTACATAAGTGAAGCAGTAAATTCACAGCTGTCCTGACCTTAGTGTCCTCTTACCTGCTCCCACAGCTGGACTCCTCACTATCCACAAGACGTGTAATAAAGATTTCAATATGTGTGAAAAACAGACACATGACTTACATCTGATGATCCACCCGCATGCTCTTTCGTCACTACAGTATTGCTTAGATCCCACGAAGTCCCTGTAAAGAGGAAAATATGACATTACTGTAATGCCTCATATACACAAATCAAGTATGAGTTAGTAGGGAGGAGCAATACGTCACTCCCAGCTAATGTATCTGGTTTCCTGCCCATATGAACACATCTTAAGCTAAACGCTGCTTCCCACAGGCTTCAAATTATATGCAACTTCACAATGCAATCCCGCCTACGAGATGCAAACAGCCTGAGCATATCAAACACTCCAGGAGTAGCACCTTGCAGGTAGTACTGCCGCAGCTTGGCGTTTCTGATGTGTGGTATATGGTTGAGAGGCCGGCTCACGATGGGCTTGTTCTGGAGCTGGCTGCTCGCTGCAGCTTGCTGCATCATCCGGGCCTGAGGTTGCATCTCCCAGGGGGGCTTTGCAAACTGCGGAGGCTGGGAGACACCGGCGGGCAGCTTGGATCCCAACCTGAGAGACAAGGTGGTAAAAACAGATTCAACAGCATTATATCATCATTCCTTCCGTTCAGCCTGCACCATTTTATTTACAATCATTAGGCTCATTATAAATTCACCAGATGAATGGTGACCTTAATAAGTTCTCTGAATGCACATTGAACTAACATCATGTTTACCTAAATTTGGGGTCATGTATCTGTCAAAAAAAAATTCTGTTAATAAAGAAATATTAGTTAGAGCAACTTTAGAGCAATAATACATATGTTTTATAACTTATGCAAGCTGTAGGACTACTATGAGTTCTGAGCGAGACCAGGGCATAATTTCTAATCCAAACAGTTTTCTAAAAAGGAAAAGCTTAGAGACCTCAAGAGATTTAAGCTCTTAGATAACATCTATTGACTTAATTAGATAGTCAGGAGTGTGGGTAGCTCACGGTCTATAAGCAAGGCTAGCTAATGGTTATTTCAAAGCTTTGTAAAATCCTTTCAAACCTCTTCCCAACAATCAGTAGCCATGCGTATCTCTAGTTAACGGAGCTCCCTGCCACACTGAAATACAAATAACTGGTGTCTAAAGAAAGGGAGAAAGCTACAAGCTGATAGAAAATGGTTTTCACTGAGCTGTTTCCTCTGATGATATGATAGAGCAAAAGCTGTTTTTTTAAAGATGGATATATGGAAATGAATGCAGCTGTTTAAAAATATATGCAAAATGTGTCAGATTACACTCACTTATACAAATACTAACAAATAAGAATCTAAAAATCTACGTCCTATTTTCTAGTGAACGTCTTCAGTTTCCGTCCTTTCATGCTGATTGAGTCACTGAAACTAAGAATATTTGTTTTGGACATCTGATCCAGTTAAGTTAGAGTCATAAACATAAATAATAAAATGTTTAATTTGAATCATATCCCTATGCAAGTTGACTTCTGTCTTATGCTGAAAGTATCGTCAGACTTTTTATTACTTCATCCAATTCTTTTCATACAAGCAATAAGATTTTAATTAAGCTGACTTGATCTCCATAGTCTCGGTTTCTCATCTTGAAAAATGACCAAAAAGTATACTAACAAGTATTTAAATCATTAATAAAACTGAAAAACATTTAACTACCAGTCAATCAGGATATATTTATTGCAGGATCCCAAAACTTTTAAAAAAGCTGTCATTTTCCTTCTTTTTACTTGATAAACTGTTATCACACCCATCAACCTCGGTCTTAAAATTTAAGCATTTTCTACACTTAATATTTTGTGAAGTATTTACAAAGAATAAACACTTTAATGTTAATGCAGTTTAAAGGACAATTTCCCTGTAAGGCTTCATGGATTTTATGTTTAGAGTACTTGTACTGTGAATAATCGAATGAAGCAGCATCCAGTCTGTTCTGAGTTATTTATAGTGGAGTAGGAGTCGTCTGTGCAATAGAGTGCCAGAGTTGCTGGCAAGATGGCGACGCTCTCACCCTCCTGATGCTGTGTTATGGAATGCTTCAGTGACAGAATGGATGAAATCGCTCCATGGAAAAAATCCCTTTCTTAATAACAATTTGCATGTATTCCGTATTAAGGTGTGAGACTTGCCTGATCTAAAACCATTTCAGGTTCTACTGAAAGACTGAATTGTAGCAGGTTTTAATCTGCGAGGCACATGCCAGCCAAACTTGTCACATGCCTTTCCCCTTTACTTTTTCCTCCGGTAATCCCACATTTTTAGAGGCCTGACCTAGTCTTCACATTGCAGAAGTAGCTGGTCCTGGCCTTGTCCCTCTGGGCCTCCAGGTTCATGGCTCCTAAGGTCTCTGGCCTCCTCACAGACTGAGCCATCTTCTGTTTGTTTTTTTCCACTCCGATGTTGGCAGCAGCGTTAAATGCAGAGGCATGAGGGGCTCAGCTGGCATCCTTCCTCTTCTTATTCTCCATGCCTGCTTTTTTTTCACCCTCGTTGTAGCGCCTACACAACACAGAAAATGTGGGCTGGTCTTACAAACATTCACTGCGCAGAGGGAGAGAAAAGCTTACTATACCTGCAACAACATGACCCTTCCGGTAAGGAAGTGAGGCAGACACTCATCAGAATAATGGAGCCGGGCTTACAATTCAATAAAACTGTCAATCAACCCATGTAATTAGTGTGTATAATCAATATGAGCTTGTGGCCCAGGTTTGCATGGCACATTTTGGAAGGGTAATTTCTACACATTTGTATATGCATGAAACAAAATATTAGATATCAGTATTTTCTCCCAATAATGATCAATTAGTGTATTTCCTGGCTCTCGGCAGTGCGCATGTTTAGATGTCAACAAAGACTTATAACTGATATAGCACGGTACAGTAATGTATCCGACTACAAGCCCAGCTGTGTAACTTATTTCTACTGTACGGCCCATGACCCCCTGGGTGTTGATTTGTTCGTGCAGTAATGTCTGAATTTGCAGAAACAACAGGGTGAGGTTAGCTTTCATCTGCATGCCTGACGAGCGCCTGACATTCCCTTATAAAATGCTAAAGAGAAGGTAAGAACTTACTTCCTGTAAGTGTTGCGCTATGATATTATCTCTGTGGAGGAAGTAAGCATTTTAAACGACATTACAGAAAGATCGAGACAGCAGCTATGGCAGAAACAAATGGCATTAGCGGAATATGTCACAGAGATGAAGGATTCAGAGATGGTAACGGTGAGTAGTATGTTTACTTACCTGTGTCTTGCCCAGGGATGGAGATGGATGACGGTCACATGGGGGTGTCTTCATATTGCAGTATCACTGCAGACAACACTAACAAGTTCAATATATTCAAGCTCCGCCCTGCGCTAAGCGCCGTCTCGACGATTCACGGCTACATGTCAAGATAGTTTCTGCCCCCTTCCGGTTCACAATGGAAGACAATGGCGGAAGTAGAAAGAAGTGATCTGTCTTGGGTTCATCGGTGGGTTTATAACCTAAAAGTGGGCTAAACACTATCTGTCCTAAAGAATTTGTATTCCATAAAACTCTGTTAAGTGACTTGTTTCTCTTTATGCACGAATGCACTTAATTTTTTAACAATTTGTGTATGTTTATTTTTTTTGTTATGGTTCCTTTTTATCCTTACATATATTACTTTCCTGTGTTTTTTGATATTATCATTATTTGTGCTGACACAATACAATGTAACATACTGCTCTGCTATCTATGTGTTCCTGTAGTCAGCACAGTGGTTTTTATTAAAGTTCACAAATTAATAAAAAAAACAGTGCCTTTGAATAGATGCAAATAAAACATGTTTAAGACTATTTATTCATTCATGTAAAACTTGTCATTATCTCCCACGATGATGTGTTAAAAAAAAAAAACTTTTCATTAAGCATAACCAACAGCAGAAAACAGCAGGGCTGCAACAATACACAAAATTTACGCAAACGGTTCGGTTCGGTTCGTTTTTTTGGTTTTTTTTTTTCGATACAGAAAATTAATTGTAATGCTTTTTTTAACTTGTATTTTCTTAATTAATTACAAATATTTGTTTAAACACTTAAATACAGTTTCTTAATCCACTGTTGGAATCTCTCAAAATAATGGATGGTCTTCAGAATTTTCCATCATCAATGTAATAATAACAATAAAAGACAGAAAGTTAACACAGCCCCTGCCTCAGTGATGCATGCTGGAGGCGCTCTGTGGAGCAGCTGAGCACAGATCCACTGAGCTTTCAACCCTGAAAACATCATCAGAGAAGAACTTTTGGATTGTTCAATACAGTTGATACAGCGCTCACAGTTCGGTACACACCCCGTATTGAACGATTCGATACAATATCAAGTATTGTTGGACCTCTACAAAACAGATAATATCTGGGGATAAATGATCACATCCACTGATTTTCAAATGGAATTTTCAGAATATTTTAGCTGTAACAGTATTGAAAACATGTTCACATTTTGAAATGCAAGCTTAAAAGAAGTGGTGCAGATTTGTACTTTTGAATAAAAACTAGTGAAATGTAGCAGAGAACAGTTTGGTCTTGAATCTGGAGGTTTCAGTTGAATTGAGGCTTTCTGGGTGTTTGTTCCAGACATGTCCGGTGCATAATGCATGTCTTTTTGTTTTCCTCAAGAGATTTAAGCCAGGGATACATATCCTGACACTTTTCTTCAATATCTACTGGTATAATTCATGATATTCCATCAAGAAATCTTGGCAGAAATGCTGCAAAACAGGCCAAAATCCTGATGCCACCATTACTTTGTTTCACAGAGGTTTTTGACTGAATCAGTTTAATGTTTGTTTTAAGCCATTTATTCTCTATATACATAATGGATTTTTTTATTTGGGTCTCGTCCTTTCAGTAAAGCAATGCTCCATGATCTTGAGGTTGTAACACACATTGAGGCTGCAATGATCTTTATTAGTCAGCCAGCAGAGAGTGACGAGGGCTTGTTCAAATTCCTCACACATCTCCTTTGAATATACCATGATGTATAAACACAGAGAGACATACTCATATGCAAACATGTTAAAAAGGAGGGTCATCATGCAGTCTCACACTCCTACTGAATGCTTTTTCTAAATATCTTTCCTTTTTATTAGGACAAAGTATAGACAGAGATTTGTTGTCTTTTGTTTGTTTGTTTGTTTGTTTTTTGCAGACACTGTGTGTCTGTGGTGAGTCTTTTCTGTGCAAAAATAAGGTCTGGATATATAGACATCCACAGTGAATAGTTCTTAAACTGAGAAAGTGAAGGTGTCTGCTGGTTATTTTTTTTACCTATCCTTACCAAAACGGTAATAGGGACTCACAGATCCACTTGACTTTAAATCAGCTATCACAGCTTTTCTGACACGACTATTAGAAATGACACCTAAGGAACATTTTGAAGCGTTTTTTAACTTGGGGAGTCCGTTTTCAAAATAAACGTTGCAGAGTATTGTTTAGATTTTTCAAGGACGGAAACATTTCTCTACCCAGCGCTGCTCATTTCAGTCTGTAGGGGGCGCTGTCATTCCGGCTCAAACTAGTTATAACAAAGAAACATGCGAGGTTCCGGCCAATCAGATTGCAGGACAGCGAGGCAAAGGTTTCCGGCCTGATGAACGACAACAGTGTGAAAGACGAAGAGGAGAAGCGGCTGCTCTCCGAGGCTGTTATGTTTTAACTTTCCACAATTCAGACCTGTTCTCTCGTAAGTTAACCCATGTTAGCCTCTTCTGATTTTGGTGAAGACTAGCGAAACTTGCTGATAAGTATTGATTAAATAAATAGTTGTAGGTCAACCAGGGGGCCGTTGTCAAGCTATGTGAGGGTCCCTGTTTGTTGCATACGAGTTGCTAAATTAGCTGCGGGCTGTTTAGAAACGCGTTAGAGCTGTATAAATGGTTTCTGAAGTGCATCATTTTCTTTCATTGCTATAAAACGCCAATCTGTGCTAATTGCATCTCATTCCTTAAGCTAATCAGCGGGTCTGATTTAGCTAGCTTAGCCATCACGGTAGAGACCGCTGTTGATTTTTGTCCCGATGGGAGGACAAAATAACAGCACCGGCTGTTTTTTTTTTATTAAACCTTCTAGAGCTACATCCGTTTTCTGATTGTTAAGTTTACAGTATAAGTACGGTAATTTCTAAACTGTCATAAAATGAGCGAGGATCAGAAGGTTAGAAAACATTTGTAAAAGTCAATGAACATGGAATACATGTATATAATGGCTCATTCTTTGTGGTCAACAATGTCTTATCTTGCTGAACAGACGCTCGACGTAATTACGAATTTTAATCCCATGACTTAGCTCTCTCACTAACAAGACATCTGTTATCTGATCTGCTTCCTCTTCAGATGCTGCAAGCACCGACTTGTGGTGTGCATCTTCCCAACGAATGAGACTGACCCACAGTCATCATGGAAACAGAAACAGTAAGTTTGGGCTTGAGTTGTTACAGGATTCACACTGCTTTGTTATTTTTTGTGAAACTCTACTTTTTACCTACAGAACTGCACAGGAATAGAAATTTGCATACTGTGAGTGGAGCTTAAAGGGAGATTGTGCAATAATTGCTGTCATTTAACATTTTATGGTGTTTTAATGTATCATGCATCCAACACTTCACCTCGCTCTGTTTAGTCGCTGTGTATCAAAAAGCTTCAGCAACACCGACAAAAGTATGTCAGCTGATAGTTCATGGGGTGCTCCCTCAGGTTGGTGATTGGTGATTTAATATATGTTGCAAATTGCATCCCACCATTAGTGTGAATGTGTTAGATAGGAATTTTGTCTTCAACTGGGCTTCTCCATGTTGTGCTGCTCATCCACTGAACCAGGTCGAGCCGCTGCTATCTCATAAATACACAAACACTACAGTGAAATCCGGTCCTACTCACCTGGTGACACTATGTTTACATGGTATACAGGCTGCTTTTACTGGGACAAAAAAGACTGTGCTATATATGATAACACATATGTCTGCAGATGTTGATTTTGACATGTTAACCAAAGAAATTGTTACACAATGTTCTTTTAATAGTGTATTCTTTTATCTTTTACAGGAAGTTATACCTATCTGGCAGAATAAGCCCCATGGATCGACCCGCAGTGTTGTTAGAAGAATAGGTTCAACACTTCCACTCAAACCTCCACAAAGGGCATGCTTTCAGGTGCGTCTAGCATCCTATGGCAATGTTCTGTAATGAAATTATGCTTGGTTGCTATTTGTAATATATTAGCAACATTAAATAACATTATCTTTGTGCATTAGGAACTGCCAGGCTTGCCTCCTCTTCGTCCTATGGACGGCCCACTTGTCCCTACCTTAGCAGACATAGCCTGGATTGTTGCAGATGAAGAGGAGACGTATGCCAGAGTGAGGTAAGTCAACCACCCCGTGAGACCAAATGTGAAGGTTATGAAGCAGCATCAAGTCACTCTTCTTTATGAGCATCTTAGCTCACTTTCATCTTCCATCGGATCAGGAGCACATGTGCATCTAATTGTAATTCTGCACAATAATATTCTACTATTACAGAAAGTTGCTGATTGGGCTTTCTGGGTTTTTTTGTGTTTATAATTATTAATTTAAAAATGGAAATTATTTTTATTGGATTGGTTAAAGTTGTACTTCATCTAATTATAGGGATGTAACAATTCACACAATTTTTTTTCCAACAAAATTAATTTTAGTTATTATATGAATTGTCTTTTCTTATATTTGCCTTTTTCTTACTTGTTTAAATTGAGACCTTCTATTGCCTGTTGTAAAACTTCACACTGAACAAATAATTATTACGTGTATAGATATGAAAATGATCTCAAATCTCCTTATGAACAAAAGAAGTTTGTTTTGTTTAGAACCGATTTTCCTTTTCTTTTCTTCGATTGCCATTGATACCAGTTTGAATCGATTTTAAATCGATTTTCGGAGTATCGTTACATCCCTATCTAAGTAGCAAGCCTAAGAAAGAATGTGGAAATTCTGTGGATCAGAAGTAAAGAGAAAGAAGAATCAGAGCAGAATAAGCATAGAGTAAAATACACATAAGGGGTGAAATGGTGAAAATTGCTATGTGGTGAGGCTAATTAATTAACTGTTTTCAGGAGTGACAGCCGTCCTCTGAAGCACGAATGGCGGCCCACGCCACTCCTGGTGCTTCACAGGAATTCATCTGTGCCTAACTTCCGCCGTGAGGGCAAACGAATGGAGGGGCTAAGGAAGCCTGGGGTGACCGCACTGAACCGCACCACAGCCCTGCAAGATGAGCTCAGCAGACTCCGAGCTCAGATCGCCAAAATTGTTGCGAATGATTCTGGTAGGTAACTCAACCGGACACAAGAACATCGCAGAATGAAAGTGATTCAGTGTTCATTGATTCTTTAGTTTCTAAACTGCTTAGAATCATGTTAGCTGTCTTGTTGAGCACACATACATGTTTGCTTCACAAAGCTACTGTTGTCATGTGACTGATTGCCTGCTGCCAAGTCACCCGCCCTGATTCTCTTAAAGCTCTTTGTACTAAGATATCTTGGCATCAGTTTTTAGGTCAGTGACGGAAGATTATCTTTGCTGTTCTGCTCATCACCCGTTGAAGAGTTTAGAAAGGACACAATAAGAAAAAGTCATGCAGTCCAAGTTTTGTAGTTCTATTAAATTTCTTATTTCTTTTATTTAAAATCTTAACATGGTTTCAGATTTGATTAAAAAATTTGAGTTTAAATGATACGCAGCTGTCAGGGCAGCATGTCGCACTTGATGAATGTAAAAAATTGTATCACGCAACTCCTATCAGTAATAATTAGTTGTTTCATTGATAAATCAAATTCTGCAAAGAGAAAATTAGATTTACTGGGACCCATGAATAATTTAGACTCCGGACTTTCGCAACACCCTGCAAAAAGCAAACATTGGAGAAATGCTACAGTTTACTTGTACGCGCTGAATCCGGATCACATCCAGTTTGATCAGCAGAAACTCCGTTCTCCTCTTCTTGCTCAGGCTCCAACCCCTTGACCCCTGACCTGCTCTCGCCTGACGACACGAGCATGAGCTTCTCCATGGCCCCTTTCGAAGCTGCGCCCTACCAGCCGGCCGCCACAGCCTCCGCTTCCTTCGTCATCAGTGACGTCACGGAGGAGGAAGAGGAGGAGGAGGAGGAAGAGGAGGAGGATGAGAAAGATGTTGTCTCTGTGGTGTCAGAGCTGGTTCCCGACCCTCTGCCGCCTGTTTCCATGACGGCGTCGGCGACCTTTGACCTGGACAGGCCCAGCATGGACTACCGGGAGGCAGAGGAGGACACGGTGTCGCTATCGAAGTCCACCAGTTTTGCCGATGTCACAGACATCCTGAGGGACATGAACAGGATGAAGATGAGCAAAGACAGGTGAGAGGAGCTGGTGTGATAAAAAAAAAAAAAGAAAAAGATGTTTGCTGTTTGGAGCGCCAGATTGAGCGTTTGTGGTTTGTGTTATTTTAGGTACAACAGAGGCTGCACATCCCTCAGAGAGGAGGACTCGGCCACTCTAATTTCAGAAGCTCTGAGGAAAAAGTTTGTGCTTAAAGACGAAGATACAGCTGCTGTGAAGAGGAAGTAGACAGATTATGTTTATCAAAACCAGATCCTGCTGCTCCGTTCACGTCAGGAGACAGTAGTCGAGTTTTGAACTGCTTCCTTTTTATTTTGTTTAACGTTTTTGAGGATTTTAAGTTGCAAAATGGGTTTTCTTAGCTGATTTAGTCGGGTTTTAGGTCTTTGCCTTTGGAATATGTCCCCCGTGGATCCACAACTTCAACCCTCAGACCTAATGTCTGTCTGCAAGATTTAGACAAATACCTCCTTCCTGCAGACGACCAAAATGCACAGTGCTGGTGCAGTCTGAGGGTCATCCGACATGTTTGGATAAACATAGTCAGTTTAAGCCTTGTGTTGCATTTTAGATCCATAGTATTCTCTCAATAAGGACTCAACAGCCTCATTTTTCTTTTAGTTGTGACTGATTACTTGATCTACATGAGCATCTGACGTGTTTAGAGGAGGATGCACCAAAGGCTGACATCAGAACATTATCATTATCATTACCTTTAAGGTTTTTTTCTTTTTTAAGAAGCATGTTGTGAAGACTCCTTTAATTATTCTGTTTGTTTTTAATTTTTTTTTTCCCTGAAATGATGCAAACCTTTTTGTTTTCTGTCAGGCACTTAGAGAAGTTTTTAACCATACTTGAACATATTTAATGTGCAGGCGAAACAGCTCTAATACACACGCAGAGATGTACTGTAGCTTATCGTGGCATGTATGAGGGAAACGACTTTCAGAGTTTCAGAGTTTTAAAATGTCCGCAGTCCTAACACCTCCTTTACCTGCCTCTTTACTTGTGGTTAACATAGATGGGTAGTCAGTGAATAAAAGCACTCTGATTAGAAACTAACTAAAAGGTGTTTGAGCAAATGAATAATATAAAGTCAATGAAACAAATGGATCTTCATCCTTTGTTGATTTCAGTTAAAAAAACAAGCTTATGCAGGTCTTTTAAAAAGTCATTTCCTTGTGTGGACTGTGCTAAATGCTACATGAAATCCCTCGTAAATGTTTACGGCGCCATTATTATACAAGTGATTTTTGTGCGGGCGAAGAAAATTGAGCCGTATGGAGAAGACGCAGAATAATGCAAACTGATTTGGCAAAATATTTGTGGGAATCAAGATTATTATTCTCCCGGAAGCCTTACCACAGATGTATTGCCTGCTCAAAAAGCCTAATTTCTTCCCTTATGAGTTCCAAGTGCCATGGGTTTGTTTTAATTAGCCCGCCCCTCATTGCCTGCCCTGAATGTGCCCTCCAACCTCAACTTTATTAAGCTTAACAAACATTCACAATTTTAATCCGCCATGTGTGTGATATCCCTGAATGTTTTTGAAGAAGAAGCCCTCACAAAAATGTTCCCACTGGTTACTCCGGAGCAGTTAACTGTCCTGTTTATGCGGTTTGAGGAGAAATCCTTCAAGTGTTTAGCTGTGTGAAAAGGTTTTGCTCAGCCATGTGCTTGAATGAAGATAGCGTCTGTGCCAGTTTAAGTGGAGTCAAGTTTTTTTTTTTTTTTTTTCTTGCCCGCAGGTTTTGATTCCCAATAACTAATTTCCCCATTCCATATAGCGATGAACTGCAAATGGTTTTTGCCAGTTCAAAGTTGTCAGCTGTGTCTCTGTGTTGGAGATGGGAAAACTTCACAGCAAACACTAGCAGTGTCACTCACCCTGAAAAAGGGGAACCTTGCTGTCTTTGTTTGGCATTTCTGCGATAGTCTGCGTGCATGTTAACATTGTACCTCTGTGTAGCACCGAGCGCTCCTCCACCGTGTGTATGTTTTATTTCCCTGTCATGCAAGGAGCTGTAAATAAAGATTGTGCAGACGTTTTGAAATTCTGGCTTGTTCTTTATGGCATTTGCATGCAGTGATAAATGTGACCACACGAGGGCAGTGCAGGCAAACAAAAAGAGATTTAGTTCACGCAACTTGTAAGAACTTATGAATTCTCTCTCTTTTTCTCTCTAGTCATCTCTTTAATTTTTATCTCTTTTTTTAAATGCATGAAACAGATTTCAAATGATTAGGGAGAGGGAAAATTACTCGCATGTTGCAGGTGACTGGCCTGATGGTGCTCTGTTAGGGGGGGAACAACTTTTAAGTCCTGGGTTATTTATGAATTCTGTTTTTCTTAGGCCCACCACTGACTTACAGTTTTCTTTGTCTGGCTTTATTTGACTCAAACAGTTTGTATTCATTATTCCTGACACCTCTCCACTTTTTTTCTGTAGTTAATCATTATTATCATCATTAGTATTTTTGGGTTTGTGTTTACTATTCCTATGACCTACCACTCATTAATAAGCTGAAAAGAAAGCGATTTTAACCTACTGGTTTCAACAACCCCAATCTTGGCTGGACAAGGTCGGGAGCGCTGGAAACATCACATTCATCAGTTTCTAAACTGCGTTTAATGCAGCCTAACCTGCATTGTAATGTAAAAACTCGAGAAGAAAAACAAATTATCACTGAAGGATTATGTGTGTATGATGCTCAGTGGTATCGGATCCGTGCTGGGAGCTTGACTTTCATCATTACTCATCACTAGGTACCATATAAACAACCAGGTCTGTCCTATGCAGAAATAAGCAGATGACTATGCAGCTACGAGGTGATTCAGGCTCTCCACAATCACCTCATATTGAATACAAAAAGCAGTTGGTTAGGACAACACATACCTGTATACCCATACTCTATAGTTTGGAAATGCAACAGTAGGGATCTGTACAAGCAACTCTACTTATCAATTTATTTGTTTATTTAGGCTAGGTCTTAATTTTTGCAGTAATCATTGCATAACTCTCTTCAGTATGTGATGGGAAGTGCAGGCGTTTCTTTCTGTCGTCTGTGGAAGCAGCAGCATCAGATCCACTGACTCAAAGACACTACACTAATAAAGAAGGCTGGCTCTATAATGGGGACTGCTTTGAAGCCCCTGGAGCTGGCGCAATTAGGAATGTTGCAGAAACTGCTCAGTATGTTGGACAACACTGCCCAAACGATGACAAAGCTACTCAACCGTTCGGTCAGAAGCGGATTCAGCTTTGCTGCAGTCGGGACAGAAATGGAAGGTAATTTCAGCTCAGGACACAAGCCTCATGCAATGTCCACTGTTTTATTCTCTGGTCAAATATATATAAAGCAACAAACTAGTCTGCTGTTCTGTTCAGTTTTATTCAGAAGAGTATCTCTGAAAAGCTTTCAGAAGCAAAGATGGAGAGATAAATGAAGAGTGCATCTTCCAGAGTGAAGAAAAAGACCACCATGCTTTTTGTCGTCAGGCATCCATAATGGTACTGGCAGGGATTTGTGCATGTGGCATGTGTAACTTAAGTGATGGCATCATTAATCTATGTGAACAATATGGCTACATAATCATCCATCCAGATGAAACAAAAGGTCTGAAAATGCTAATATCAAAGCACTTTCTGCGGGTATTACAACAGCACAGCGCTGTAACTAAGCTCCACACAATAAACTTGCAAAGCTCTTAAATGTAATAACTCAGATCTTTTACATATTCAAAGTATTTGGTGCCTTGTGAAAGTAAAGTCTGACTAATAGAGGACATGATACAATATAATACAATTTCCCAACTGGTTGGAAACGTGTTGCTTGGATTGAAGTAGAAAT
>JBBDHI010000021.1:11433985-11454460 GCA_037177115.1 Craterocephalus stercusmuscarum
TAAACTGAATATAAACTAAACAAATAAAGAATAATAAAACATCTGCAGTCTGTTTTACAAAAAGAACCAGTAACATTTTATTGAACACTTTGTGGAAGACATGTAAATATTACAGATAGGTCTACTAGTGTTGAAAAAGGATGAAATAAATACAAACAGAACTTGAAATCCCATAGGGATATATAAAAACATAGTTTTCTTTAAAAGTCTCCATTTAGCAAAAGAAAAAAAAAACATCTTCAGTACTAAGCATAAATACAAACATGGTTCTAAAATCTATGCCCTATCGATTACCTGGTTATTATAACTAACATACATACTTAAAATCATCTGAGACAATTTTTTCATTAAGTACAAAATAGGCCATTTTATCATTGTGTGACCATGACTGTTAACAGTTGGAAATCTGAAGCATTAAGAAACAAACCATTCTGCAGCATTACTTCTCAAATCCTGAGTGAGTTGGAGTTAGAAACCAAGTATTGGGCTATGATCCACTGTAAATCCATTTTTTTATTATAACTATGGGTTTCATATCTTGTATCTGTTTAAGCAAAAGATCGGCACGGTCCGCTAAAGTTTTGTCCATGACAATTTTTACATTACTCACAGAATTGAGATTCAGGGGATTTCTAAAGTCTATAAGGTTCTCACAGCCTCTAATTTCATCAGTCATTTTACATTTAACTGCAGGTTTCTGTTTTTGAGTTTGTTGCCTTTTGGATGGAACTTCAGCACTAGATTTCTCATTTAATTTGCGTTTAGAAGGGTTTGTGGACTCTGAGGTTTCTAAGAACTTAAGGAATGAGTCCTCAAGTCCTAAAGGCTTGAAAGACCCAGATGTAACCCCATCGTCACGCTGCTCTTGGGTTGTAGGGGTACCAGGATTTGAGTTCTCTCTTGAACTGTTAACAGTCGAGCGGTTTCTGAGAGTCTGCATCCTCTCAGGACAAGCTGGTGTGGGATGTACAGGTTTTCTGGGACGTCCTCGTTTATTTCCTCCTTCTACCCCATTGGAAGCTTGAGATTCTGCACTATCGTCATTATACAGCTTGCTGTCCTCTTGGTTTACTTTCTCCTCCATCAGCTCCTCTGTTTTCTGGTCGCTCGACTTTTCGCCATCTTCTGGCTCCAGCTCCAGCTCTGGCTCTGGCCCTTGTTCAGGCTCAGGCTCTGGCGGTAGCTCTGCCTCCTCCTCAGAAGAACTTGACGCACCCTCTAATTTGTTTGTATCTTTGAATCTGGAGCGTGAGTACTTTTTGCAGAAAATGAACTGACTCCTCTGATCTTCGATGTATCTATCAGTGAGGCCATGAGTCGTGTAATGCTTAAATATACTTCTCTCCGCCCGCTCCACTGCATCGCAGCCTATGATCATGCATGGGTACTGCAGAGGAAACTTCTTGGTGCACATGGCTGATGCCTCTTCGTGAGATTTTAGCGTAGGTTTGCCAAAACTAGTCCAGTGCTCAATGGACTTCCCATCTTTCTTTTTAGTGTTTTTCTTTTTCACTTTAAATTTGTTTTCAACATTCTCTTTCCCATTGTTAACCCCTGGGAAGAGCCCAATTGATTTAGTCCTTCTTCCATCACTTGCTTTAGGGTCATATATATAATCATGCTTTTTGATCAAGTGGCGGAGGAGGTTTGATTTTGTAGTGTACACACGGTCACATCCCTCATACTCGCACCGGAAAGTTGGATCGACTGAGCCACTCTCAGAGATGGCAATTTCTTTGTGGAAATTCTTAATGTGCTCAATGTACTTATCAACAGACTCGAAAGGGAGAGCACACTCTGGCCGGTCACAGTTGAAAGTCCCTATGGTCATGCTGGCCATCATGGCGGTGGCTTTGTCACGGGTGAACTTGTGAAGTAAAAGGTAATGCTGCACTAACCTTGTGATTCCCATGAACACCCTTGAACAGTTTTTCACTTGACAACGGACTTCACTATCTTTTGCTATACTCTGATTGGTCTCCTGTGTATTATTACTGACACCTGTCTTTTCTGTTTCTACCTCAGTTTCTGTTTCTGTTTCCGCTTTGTTAGGGGGCAGTGATGCCTGATGCATGGCCCTGTAATGGAGAATCAAATTGTGCTGGATAGTAAATGCTGCAGAGCATCCTTCATGAACACAGCGATATGGTCTGTACGGGCTATAGGCATTGTCTGTATCGCACAATTTGAGGCTTAACCTTTTCTGTAATTTGTCTTTCTTTTCCTCTTTTGTTGGTGTGCTTTTGGAACTGCTGGGTTTCTCTGGGGAAAATGAAGCAGATGCAGAAGAGGACTTTGGTTCATTTACTTTACTTTGCAACACATCTGGCTTTTCTTGTTGCACCTTTGCTTTTCCACCAGGACTCAGTTTTTCTTTCACGTTGGGTTTCACTTTCACATCTGGACTCTGATTTACAGCAGCTGGTTTTGGCTGCTCCTGAGATCTTTCAGGAGTCGATGGTGCCACTTCCCCAAGTGGCTTTTCAGTCAAATAGTTTTGAGGTGATGGCAGTCTTGTAACAGTTGATACGTCAGGTGTCAAACCAGGTTTCACTGCCTCTACTGATGCAATATCATAATCTTCTGAATTTTTCTCCAGATTGCTCGGTTGTGGTGCGATTACAATGTCCTGGGGTTCTTGTTTAATAGCAAGTAATGCTGGTACAGGTTGTGTTGCGCGACCCACTTTGGATTCAACGCCTACTCTATTATTGAATGGACCATCTTTGTTCAGTCTGAATGCTCGTCTGTTTCGAGCACTGATTCTTAACTTTTGCATTTCTGCTTTTGACAATCTGTGAACTTTTTCATAGTGAATTCTCAATCCTGTTGTTCTTGTGAATGTTTTTGGACAAATCTGACAAGGATAAGGAGACAGTTTGGACGGGGTTCTTTTGAGCTCCTCTATCATCTCATTGGAATAATCATGCATTTTACTCAAGTGTTTGAATAATGCCTCCTTTGTCATAAATGAGAACTCACAGTCATCCTGGTCACACTTAAAGGGCTTGGTTACCTTTTCAGGGGGTTTCTCCTCATTTTTACTCTGTGTTTTAGTCTTTTCTGTGCCAGGGGGTGTCTCAGAATGACTAGCATTTTGCTCTAAGGACATAGCATTCCGCATCTTCTCTTGTGCAGCCTCAATCAAATCCAACCTTTGAAAGGCATGTGACATTTCCATCAAATGATCCTCTTGATAAGGTCCAGTGAGGGGTGGATTAGCCATCTCTGTTGCTTTCTCTTGCTGGTTTTCAGAGGGAACTGAGAAGGAGTTTGAATGGTCCATTATATTTGTATTCTGTGGCTCCTGTTTCAGCGCCATAGGTGAGGTCAAAGTGGTCAAGCTGCTAGATTCCTGTGAGAAATCTCCATTTGGCATGTTGTACAATGCACCATTAGTCTCAGGGACATGAGGGTCATTGAGGAAATCCAGAAATGACGTTGGCAAATCGGCAGTCAGGTCAATTTCATCCAGAGGTCTGCACTGTGAGCGTTTAGACAGATGGCCTCCGAGAGATTTGGTGCTTGTGAACTCTCTGAAACATCTCCTACAGATAACTTTCCCATCTTTTATGATTGCTGGCCATTTGGTACGCTTGCTCAATCTGCTGCGTTTTCCTTTCTGTGTGTCAGGATCCTTTTCATCTGGAGGGTTGGTTTCACATTCAACATTAGGACAGTCTTCATCGTAAGGGAAATCAGTGTGAATGACACTTTGTGGACTGAGCATGCCATCCACAGAGTTGTCCACCTGTTCATAACCTGGGGTTGGCATGTTCTCTGTTTTAATTATTTCATTTGTAGCTTTTATCGGAACTTGAGCCTCTGGGCTTAGACATTTCATAGGCACATCTACTGAAGAGCACTGAGTAAGACAGGAGTTCTCACTCGGAGCATACGGAGTGTGGTAACTTCCATCAGGAAGGCTGTCAATTGTTGAGATACTGTTTCCATTATCCATGTGCCCTGTCAAACTTGGACTGCTTTTCCTTACACTATCTACACTGTCTCCAGTACCATCTGGATGTATAAGTCCATACTGATGTCCTCCGTTATGAATGTGCCCTCCATTGTCAAGCATTAGAGAACTGGACACATATTGAGACATCAAACTTGAATCTGATGGAGGATGTGGCATATTGGGACCATGTGTAGGTCCCATTGAATGATCTCTGTCAGAAGGGTGGGACAATGTGGTTTGATAAGGGTCCGCTTGCCAGTGAGGATAGTTGCGGGCGGGGTACTCATTCATGTTAAAGGCATCAGGATAACTGTTGTTCATAGGAGGTGAAGCCCATGACTGAGACATGTCTGACTGCATCATTGCACTGGGATTGTTGGGGCAGCCCCAGGAAGGGTACAATGTGGGATTAACCATAGGAGTAATAGGCACAGGCTCCATCGACCCAGGATAACACTGGGATGGTGAGGGTGAGCATCCCATTTGATAATCCATTTGCTGCATTCCTGGTTTGTTGCATAGTATGCCTGGCTGACTTGATGGCCTATTCCCCTTTTTTGCTGTAATTTTGGCCACTTTGTTGTATTTCTTTGCCAATTTCCAATCTTCAAATATTTCAGGATGCTGCTTCTTCACATGCCTAGACAGACTTTTGTTTGTACTGTACGCCCTTGAACAGTCATTAGATGGGCAGCAATGCAGGTTCTCTTCACTTCCTGCAGGAACAGCGGGTGTGCTGGAAGGATATCCTTGTAGCGAACAAGGAATTTCAGTCTTGATTTGACTTTGAGAGATTATTTCTGGTACCACTTTCTGAAAGTCACTACCTTGTATATTATTATTAGGAAAGTTTTCCTGTTGATTTGCTACAGGATTTGTAGCACATGGAGCAGGATATACTGCAGGAACATCACCTTGCGGAGTCACATTATGGTGCATATGTGGTGCCTCTGGTGGTAAATTTGCATCAGAAGGTGCTGGAGTGGGGTTATTCAGTGGAGTGTAGCATTCCTCTGGTTCTTTCATCCCAGGGCCTGCTGCTGAATTCAGCATGTTTTCAACTGAGTGCTTCACTTTCATGGGGGCAGACTCTTTAGAAACGTCTGGTGATGTGCACGGTGATAGATTTGCCTCTGATGCTTCCTTCACATAGGCGTTGTTTCTTTCGAGACTTAAAACACCAGAATGTGCATCCCCTTTGCTTGGTATGCTGTCAGGTGGTGGTCCTACAACTGCGGTAACAGGGGGAGTCTGATTCACAATGTTAAAACTGTTTATGGGCACATTTGCATTATGATGCTCTTGGTGAGACAAAAATTCAGACTGTGAATAGAATATCTTGCCACAGTTGTCTGTTTGGCAGGTGTAAGTAAGGTAATGCTGAGCCTCATGATCATACAATAGGTAGGCCTCATTAAAAACCTGGCCACAGTTTGGGAACATGCACTGGGCCTTGAATTCTGGGTGTGTTTTCCTATGCATGAGAAGCTCCGAATTGGAATTAAAGTTGGCCTTGCAATCCAGCTGTATGCAGATATATGGTTTGCTGCCACAATGCATCTGCAAATGATCATTAAGATGTCTGACATTAACAAACTGTCTTCTGCAATACTGGCAGACCACTTTCTGTTTTTGTATTTCTAAAAACCTCATGGCCTCCTCATCATCCTTGTGAGATCTAACATGAGCCATGAGGTTACGGAAAAACTTGAAAGACTTTGAACAGTTTTTCACAGGACAGAAACAATCTTGACTAATCTGTGTGTCTGATGTAGTTTGTTCCATCTTTACGGGTGTCGCCAGTTGGTTGCCAATTTGAGATTCAACTTTTACAGGACTGTTTGTCTTTGTTGCAACTTTCGAAAGTTTTGATGGACTTTTCGGGGCCTGAAATGGTTTGGTTACTTTCCCTGCAGCTTTCATTGCAGCTAGTCTTTCTTTGCATGATTGCTTTACATGTGATGCTACATGTGGTTCTAAAACCTCCCTACTTTCAAAACTGTCAGCACAAATTGGACAAAGATACACTCCATCTTTGAAATGTTTCTGAGCATGGCGGACAATTCTGTGTCCCAAGAACTCCTTATCACACAAAACACAATACTGCATGTAGGCTCGCCAATTTCTGAACCGAGCAGACACAAAACCTTGCTCCCTAAGCTTTTTAGCCTCTCTGTTTTTTTCTTTTTCATCTGTAATTTCATTGAGTTCATTTGTAGTGGTTAGGAGGAAATCCTCCAGATCTTTGTATTCAGGGAGTTTGCCAAGTGCACTTTCCACCTCCTGTTCATCTGTATCATTGAGTGTGTCAATGGATGAGACAATAGCTGCCTCCTCACCCATCAATGCTAAGCAGTTGCGTTTCAGTGTTTTCCAGTCCCAAAACTCTGGATCAAAAGGCCACTGTGTCTTCAAGGCCAGCAGTAACTCACAGCGTAAAGAATTGGGCACAGGCAGACTACCGTCCTCCTCAGGTTTTTGGTCTGGTTCGTTGTACAGTGACTCCACAGCATAGTAGGAGTCAACAGTAGGCTGCAGGAGAAATTCAGTCAGCTGGCATGCACGCTTAACCTCTAGATCCGTTGGTAAGAGGCAGGAAATAGTTTTGCAGATGGTAGACTTGCTGTCTTTATGGTCACTGGAGGTCATTTTCAGAGCTTGAATGCACATTTCTACACACACTGGGAGCCCCACCTCTCCGACCTAAGAATATAAAAAATGCACAATATACAGTAAATACCAAAGATTTACTATAATTTAACAAACCTGAGTCTTTCAGATACTTCTGTGTTAAATCAAGTCTTACTATGTTTACTATGTCATCACATACAGCAACAGTCACTGTTGTAAGTAATATTAAAGTTCTATATTAGTTCTATAAACATAAAACACCTACCTCATTTTGAATTACTTTGATGAGAAACAGAATGTGACAGACACTTCTACAGAGAAGAGTCATCTCTTTGCTGTGGCTGAGAAAGGACTCTGCAGATGATTCCAAACGCATGAGTAGTTTACTCCAGAACAACGTTAGCTCCCTGGAAAAGTTAACAAGTAAATCAATCAAGATTATTATATTAATGAAAATGTTAATGTAGCAAATAATACTTTTTATCACAGATTATAGACTCGTTTACTATTCCATTCAGACATTTACTGCTATTCTGATAACGTGTTTGCAAGCATCACTTGTGAACAGAATAATTATTTTGACATGAAAAGATAGTCTGACTTTTCAGAATTAGCAGAAAAATTAATTTTACATTTTTGATGTAAAACAACCCCGTTCTGTCAGTATAATTATCTCTCTGATTTCACTTTCTGCCCCTTAACCAATGTATTTGTTTTGCATACCAACTACTTCTGTAATGTTGTTTTTTGTTTGTACGCTACTAGTCAAAAGTGGACACACTTTCCAATTTGAATCAACGGAAAAATGTGTCCCAACTTTTGACAAATTGTGTTGATGCCATCAGGTAAAACAGTGCAATATAAACGATAGCGTGAAGTATTGGGAATACATTATGTTGATGAACAGCAGACGTAACAGGCATGCCCAGCATCAGCACAGTATTGTTTAATGACTATAACATTTCCCTGCTCTATTCTTTATTTTCTTCTATTAAGTTAAAATCATTTCTACAAAATAATTTCAGAATGTGTTTTCGTACATGCTAATTGGAACAACAATCGGCAAAACCCACACATCTTGATTGAAATGCAATTTTGATCCGAATGAGTGTGATCAGATTAGAATATTCAGACTTGTATGGAAGCATGAATCATTTTTAGTCCAGTCAGACTTTCATCCAAATACTTGTGTCGATGTAAACCTGGCTAGTGTCTCAATAAAAATAGGTGATATGAGAAAATTAAGCAATTGATACTTTTATTTATTCAGTCACATTTGGGCCATTATGCACTTGGGTGGCAAAAGAGTTTGCTTTTAAAAAAAACATTTAGCATTATTGATTCTTTTTATTTTGCGGGAAATATTCTGCAACACTTACCAGGCACAATAGACATCTCCTTGGAGAAGCTGTCGCTTGAGAAAGGCAGTACATAAACAGAAAGCTCCTTTCTCATCCCCCTCTGATTCCAAGTTGCAGATCATTTCAAGAGCATCTTTGCAGTCTATTGATGCAATCTGTTAGAGAAAAGTCAAGCAATATTACTGTGGGACCTTTCATAGGCTGTTTTGTTAACCCCCAGCAATAATGGATTTAATAAATAAATCATACATTTATATATTATAGAAATTGAATGACTCAATGTCAAATATTTCATTCATATTCTTGTTCACATATTAGACATCATAGTTAGATTAATGAGTCACGTGTGTGTTACACAGCCTACGTTACCGCAATATTAGAGCCCATCAAATGCCTTAATTGTATCAAAATCATTCAAAACATGGAGCATTACTCTGGCTTCTCATTTTCCCAAGTTTGTCCTCATTTTACCTAAAACTATCCTGTTCTACACCAATTCTTCTCCTGAAGCCTGAAAGAACCAGATCTTGAGCCATAAACAAGCAAATCGAGCAAAACGAGCAATACGATCTACTGTATGAAAACTATTCCAAAATAAGCAACTGGGTTCCTAAAAAAAAGTGCCCAAAGTCTTGTAAATATCAGACTTAGCAACAATAGCAACAAATGCATGTCTTGTAAAGCAACAGTGTGGCTCACCAGAGGCTATGAATACAACCTTATTTGGGTTCAGGTAATAATAAAAGACTTATATGTGACAAGTCTTATTTATAGTAAAGTTTGAATTGTGTTAATGCTAAAATAATGCTGTTCATGTAAAGGAAGCCATTGCCAGTTATCAGGGATGCACTGAACAGTTAATCTGGTGTACTTCATTTCAGTTCAATTAAGTAAAACAGCTATAGTACAGAGCACTAATGCTGCACACTTGACACTAGCATTCACTCAGTCATTGAGATATTAACAATTAGAAGGATTGTATTAATTCAGGTGTCTAAGCCATTTTCAGATATCAGTGCATTTTGGTTTTTGGCCAAACATATTTGACTGTGTCTACTGAGACATCAGAACCACATCACGACAGTTATGGCCAGTTTCCACTGAGAGGTACGGCACGGGTCGCTATGGTCCTGAATGGTCCAGCCCAGTCAGAAAAGCGTTTTCACTGTAAGTCGGGCCGCCCCCCGGCCTGCAGGGTTTCGACAAAATGCCAAGCGTGGCGGAAAATTCACGCAACACCAACACGCATGAGTCCAAAACAACATAAGATATTCCTCAACATATGTTTTAATTCCTCACCGCTCCAATCAGCTCATTTTACATGACTTTATCACCAACTGTAGGAGGAAACGTCGAAGCTTAAGAGCCGACCAGACTCTGCTGATGTTTGGAGCCATTTTTTACTGTTTACTTTCCAACGTGGACTGACCAGTGTGTGTCACACTTGCTTTGGGAGTTGTTTTGTTTTTGTTTCTGTCAAATCCCTGCATTGTATTATGTAATGCCAGTGGCTTTGCCCGAACTGTACCTTAACATTTTTCGATGGACCCACAACTGAAGGGGGCCCAGAAATGGTACGGTTTGGTACTGTTTCATGGGATGCTTCTACAGTGGAAACAAGGGTACCCAACCATACCAACCCATAGTGGGCCTTTTTTAGTCTTATTCTTAAATAGTAGACACATTTACTAACAGGACACAACTATGCTGCAAGAATAGTTGCTGAAAATATTTCACCAATAAAAGTAACTAACCAGCTTCTTCAGCTTCTCTTTAAGAAGGTTTTTAATATTGTGTTGCACTTGTGATGATGGTG
Organism: Craterocephalus stercusmuscarum; assembly: GCA_037177115.1. Classification (NCBI taxonomy): domain Eukaryota; kingdom Metazoa; phylum Chordata; class Actinopteri; order Atheriniformes; family Atherinidae; genus Craterocephalus; species Craterocephalus stercusmuscarum. The sequence goes on from JBBDHI010000021.1 coordinate 11,443,755, forward strand.
CCTGCTTAAGTTTTGAGGTTCTACTGCCAATAGACACAAACAGCACACTGCTGCCGTGTGCTAGGTGTTACAAAAATCAGGAGGTGCGCAGGAGGTTAAAACAACACAAAAAGGTTTCAAGGTTAGCGACTGCAATCACAAAATGTAAAGACTGATCTTCACAACTCTGTTTTGAAGAAACAGAGGCCATGCAAGGGCAAAATTTTGCAACTCTGAAGTGGTAGCTGAGTTAAACAACATGTGTGTAAAGGAATAGATCAGCAGAGTAAAAAGCAGTGATCTACATGAGATTCTGCAAAGTTGAAGCCATGGAACAGCATCACATCATCTCTGTGTAGACAGTGTGAACAAACAAATGTGAACAGCTGCAGCATAAAAGGAAGTCTTCTTTGCTGAATTAATGGAAATCTTTGTGCAAAAAAGTCCTAATTGACAAATACTGTGCCGTAAAAGAAAAAAAAGGTTTCTCACCTCTTCCATTAGTTGCTCCTGATTTTTCGACATGCAAATGCAAAGCAAGTAGGTCTGTTTGAAGTTCCCTTTTCCTTCATATCCTGGATATTCGGAGCACATCTTCGAAAGGACAGCAGCTTTATCAACACTGTCTACTTTGATAAGGTGCTTTATTCGCATGTTGACAAGTGTGGGACCCTCTGTTTCAAGATACTCGTGGACTAAAGTGCAAAAAAGGGAGAAGTGCAATTGTCCATGAGAAGTATTTAAGACCAACAACAATTATGAACACACAAGGAGATTTTTTTTAGATTTAGATTTTTTAGGAAATTACAACGATCACAACTCGATTTGAATGTGTCTCAGAACCAATCCAGATGTGTAAATAAAAAATGTTTTAAAAAAAAAAAGTTTACACCAACCTTGTTCAGTTTGTGGAATTTGATTGGATAGAATGCTGCTTAATGTAGTGTTGGCCCAGACGCCATCCTGCTGTGCCAGAATCCAGAGCAGGCAGAGCTGTGTGCTCCCACTTTCTTGCAGAAGATTGTGTGCCAACTGCAGCAGAACAATAAATATAAAAATCTGAACTACTGAAGCATTGGTGGGAGTCATATGCCTAATGCAAAACAATACAACCAACATTTCAACCCATGTGTTCTGCTTCTTAAAACCCTGAGCCCCCCAAAAAATGCTCTCTAACATTTTTTCTTTGACTATCACTGTAAAGATACGCCTCAGTAAAAATGTAATAGCCTGGGGGATACTGACCTTCATGGAGGACTGAAACTCCTCCCATAAGGCAACAGGAACATGCTGGGGCAGTAAGAGCAGCAGCTCCGCACAGCTCCTGTGAAACCAACACAGTCATTTGTTAAAGCCAGATTTAGGTCAGGGATGTGCCTACATTCTATAAAATAAGAATAACCATACGAGAATAACTATTCACAGAGTATATAACAGGAAAGTCAGTGTGGCACTGTAGAAAAATAATGGCGTGCTGAACATGTCAGAAGTCACAATACGTGGCACATCCATCAGTGTAGGTTTAGCCATGATTGTTTTTCCTATGGAAACAGGGTCCAGAATAAAGAAAATCTCTACAAACGACTGATATAAATAGCATCACTAGTTTTAGTGACCACTGTAGAAGATTCTACCATAGCACATCCTTGCATTTCTACTCTGCAAAGTAGGCTGGAGGACTTCGTCCCAGCAAAGAACTTTTTTCTTTGTTTGTTTTTTTTTTATTCCTACAGACAGTGAGCTATTACAGAATCACGGCATTACCTCACTTTAAACATTTTTTCCGAGACATGTTTGACCCTCCAACCACTGTATTCTGAATTTCTGCAGACAACCACAGTGCACGGAGACAGTTTATCTAAAACTAAAAAACTAAAAAACGAACAACAGATTACAGCAATTTTACTCATTTTTCCCCAAAAAAGAGATGCCTTTTGCTGTTTTAAACAGCTGGAACAGATGTGGTTCCAAGTTAGGCTCTGGCTCCAAACCAGCACTGGAACTGCTTTGCTGGAAAAATCCATCTGTCTTTGCAAAAGCACAATGTGCATATATCTTTGAAGACTTTTAGACTATTTATAAAGTGTTAACAAACCTCTTAGCATATATTTCATGTAAGATTTAAGTGAGACGTGTTTTTTTCTTTTAATCAAATACTGTAAAACTGTTTAAAACCAAAAACTTAGCCTTTGCCCAGAAAATTAAGCATGCCCTTTTGTTTAGGTAATTATTACATAAAATACATTAAAGCGAAAAATATAAATATATATATTACAATAAAACAAGATTTCAAAACTGTTATTTCAAAGACACTTCTGTCGGTCTTTTACTCACAGTGCTAACTTTTCAAGTAGGAGTGGCACATTTTCACATTCGGAGGAGAGACAGGCGGCAGCTTTAGCGAAGCTGAGGATGGCCACAGTATAAACCTCCAACAAAGGCAGCGGATCCTCATCAGTTTTCCAGCGACCAGCATGTTCCACAAGAACCTGAATAAAACCAGAAAAATACAGAGATAAGTGCCTTATAGTAGTGGGGGTTGTTTTTGGTACAAAATGTTAATTTGAAGCAAACAAAAATTTTGCACATCTTAAAAGAAACCATGGGTGTCCAAGGATTGCTATGCAGAGGTAAAAAAAAAAGAGGGAAAAAGAAGTCAGTAACTTTCAAAAAAGTACAGGACCAGTTAAATGTCATTCTGCCCTCTTTATGTATTTTTTCTACTAAAGCAATTATCTCTATTGTTAAATAACACATGTGGATAAGTAACTACAAAACAGTGATGCCCCTTTTATAATAAGGGTTTCAGGCTACATTATTTAATCTAAAAGCATTTTGGCAAATAAATCCGTCTAATTCCAAGTTATAAGCCTGCCTATTTGTTGTTTCATAATACATACATCAACAAATTGTCCTTTGTCTTAGTGCTCAACAGTATAATGACAATTAAATAAGTGTTATGCTCACTAGATCGGATCTACAGCAACGCATACAAACTGCAAACAGACCCGTCCCTGTTTTTTCTCCAATAACTTTAAAGTTGAATGAATTCCTCACAGCGGTGACGCGCGGGATGGAAGCAACCCTTCAATTTCCAGCCTAATATGGTGCAATGCCACAAAAAATCCTGATGTATCGCAGATAAATGGGGATCCTACATCTTATTTTCGTAGCCAGGCTTAATTAATGAGGGGGATGTAATGGAGTCAGAGACCACTGACACAGTTTCCCCTTCAAATTTGTCTAAGCCAGATGCAGTCGGATCGCTTGAAATTTTTTTTTTCTTTTCTTTCTTTCTTTTTACCCCTAGCATCACTTTAACACATTTTGCTTGTGATGGCTACTACGCTGTAATTACCATCTACGGATTTTATTACCTAGACTAATTACTACAAAGGCCCGGGCTAGCACCCTGCAGAAAAAAAATCTGTGCTCTCCGTTCAATGAAACACCTTCACAAAAGTAACCAAAATTTACATCATGTTCAAATATTTTTTTGAAAAGGATGGGGATGTGCTGTTTTAGTGTTTCCGTGACATTTCAAACTGCCAATAACAGCGAATCTTTCAGTGCACATCAATGTAATCGCCCTGGAAAATCTCGCTAACGCAGCTATCCGTTTTTTGCACAGCATGACCACTGCACAGGGCAGGGGGACCCTGCATACCAGCTAGCAACATTCATCTGCTATTAGCTATCTGGCCTGGAAAATACGAGCAATTCTTGCATAGCTGACAGACGCTACTGTGTCTTTAAGCCCTACGAACAGTCAGACTTTGCAAATAATCACACGCCACTAATGAACATCACCGAGAGAACGGCTAAAAAAACCCAAGGTGTTTTTTTTTCCACACCATGAAATGCCAGGCAGCTAGCTAGGCTGCTAGCCCCTTAGCTACATTGTTGTAGCAAACGTAGACGCGCATCCTCGGCCAGGAAGCCAGAGGGGCTGCAGGCTGCAGGCTGCCCGGGATGAGCAGCGGGATAACGAGCTAACCTGGCAAAATTCCTGGCAGAAATGCAAGGTGGCCTCCAACGAAGACTGCGAACTCTCTTTCAAAGCCGTGGTCAAACCCTGGAACCGCTCTCGGAGCTCCTCGATAGCTTTCCGTGTATCATATTCCTTCTCTGTCTCCCCCTCCGCCATCTTCACAACAATCACGACCGCGTACGCACAGATGTTACGCTGCCAGACCTACACACGCACGCGCACGCAGGGGGGAAGGGAGAGCACACAGTGTGCTCCTCATACATATTCCTGATGTCAACAAAGCATTGATGACCAACGCATTATCACACTGCACACAGACAGAACTTCGTATACTTGCTCAACAGCTTAATTGAGTGATCAGGATTTCCTCAGTACTATTTCATTCTCAAGATACTGCAGCTGAGCAGCTGTGATCTCCATGCAGGGACTAACCTCAGTCAGCCAGACTACCCCCAGGTGAACACAAATCTGATTGACTTTCACAAAGTCTTTAATCAACCCTCTGTGGAAAAAATCTCCTTCCTCTCAGGTTTATAACTTTGCATCCCTCTGAAGAGCTTTGCAATGTCATTGAATCAATGCAATTTGCCAAGAAGTACCTCAGTACACAAGGGCCACAGAGCTAATTTTGTCATCCTTCAAAGGTTATTTGTGTTTAAGGGTAAGCACATGGAGCAAACTTTCATCAAATTTATTAAATTACTTACTTAAAAAATGTGAAATTGAAAAAGGTACATATAAATGGGCCTAATTCAGATCTCTTATGTTCACTGTGGAGTTAAATTGTCAGAGAAGATTTCACAGTTCTCTTCTGTTAAGTGAAGGTTTCTCTACTTACTTCCATCTATGAAAAAGCAGAAAAACCTTCACTTCACATAGGAGAAAGACTGAGACATTGTGTCTCCCCCATGTGCAGTAGCTATCCTACGGAGATAGATGGAACCTATTCACATTTAGCTTATGAATTATGGCCCCTCTAATCAGAACTGACAGAAGTTTTTATGGATGAAGATTGAAATGTTTTCAAGATGTGCAGTCCAGGTGATTTGACTCAATTTATGTTGAAAATCTCTTTTGAATTGGCTTATTTTTTAATTCCTGTTTGACTATTTAAAGCAATTCTGCTTTCTTTTTCTTATTAAAGAAACATATCTGTTATTGCACACCCAGCACTGCAACTTTTATGCTGCTAGGTGTTTACACTTATAATAGTCTTCATAAAAAAAAATTAAATCAACCAACATGACTTTACACACACGTGTATATTTGAGTTAAGACAGTTTCATGAAAATGTAATATCTTGGTGCACATTTTAATTGATTCCACAATTATTTCAATACCTTTTTATCAATGCAATAATGAAAGCTAATAATTACACATCACAAGGTACATAGTCAAAATGGTATCGGGCAAGAGCAAGAACACACACTTTAAAACAGAGAACAGCTTGCATATATTAAAAGAAAGAGTGTGTTGACATGTTGAAAGCTCCAGAATACTCTCAGGTCCCCCATCCATTATGCTTTCTTATGAAAATAGCAGGTGCTGCAGTGACAGCCTGTGTGGTTTTTCAGCGTTATGCCGTTTGAATTTACCTGAAAGGAGAACAGATGAAAAGGAAGAAAACGTGATCTGATAAAGTGGATAACAGTAATTTCTATCTAGCTCTAAACAAGAAGTCAAACAAAGTGCAAATTAAATTAGAACTGACTTCAAATGGACTGTTCATAAACCTGTCACAGACGTAACAGGGCTTATGACCATTTTTGAACCTGGATTATAATCACAATTTAACTAACTTTTTAATATTATTGTATATGTACATTGTAGTGTAAGTAATTAATTTTCAGTTCATTTTCACTTTATTCTGGTTAGATTTGAATGGTAGGGAAATATAGAGCCTTATGTTCACCCCTGATACCTGTGAGTAAAAGTTAGTCATGATGTCCATTAGATGTGACATAACAAACAGAACAAATAAAGATACGTACTAGATTAGACTGCTACAATCAGATTTGATAACATTTGATATATAAGGAGAGACTAGAAGACTGGCACCTGTACCTCAGTGGTGTGACTGGCAACGCAGCACGTTGCCTCTGAAGTGATGTTCTTTGGTACCGCCATCGTGTCCATGGCACTGCGAGGCGTCGGATATGCTCTAGAGAAGCAGCAGCCGGCACACTGGTATATTGGGAGCTCTCTTGAAAAAAAACTCTCAACCAGCATGCAACTGGGACAACCCACTAGAGAGGGTGGCTTGGAAAACAGAAGAATAGACAAGAAAAGAAGAGAAACTCCAGCTGATTTCATTGAGCCCATCGTGGTCGCAGCAGAGATCTAGACATGTGGAGACAAAAGAAAACAGTCAAACAGAAAATTGCTTCATCGAGACATGAGTAAATTATTGATACAAAGTGAGCAGCACCTTTTTGAGAGAAGGCTTCCTCTTCATTGTGAACCTGCACAGGACTGCTTTATATTGAGGGCTTCTGCTTCAATTCATCTAATTTTATATCAGTGTTCCAGCAACTTCCTGGATTAGCTGAAACCTGTCGGCCTTATCAGTTATCTCAGTGACTCCTTTGACCCTTCCCACTAATCCCTTTAAAGCCCAAAATGACGAAAACAAATGATGGAAACTCATAATACACTTCAGCCATCCTGAATATGTACCTTACATTTAATCCCCTGATTTTTGTTACTTGGTAACTAACAGTTGTTATCATTGGTCAGGTCACAAAAAATGGACAGACTCGTAATTACAGATTTTAGTCGGCATTGTGGTTCACTGCAGAGCGACTGTTTGTGTAAGCGACATAAAAGTGTGTTAAAGTCAAGATTTTAACCAACAACAAAAAAGATCATACCAATTTGCCAGGTGTTTTCAAGCTAGTTTAAAATCATTTAAGTTGGAGTCTTTTGTTAACAGATGTGAATTTGTTTTCTCTTGTCAACTGAACTGAACTGATAAGATCATTATTCTCCTACATTGTATTGCCTGCATAAATTCAGCCCGTGGATTTGACTGGAATGATATTCTATTAAGAAGTTCACTGACATAGAGTGCAAAAATCTAAAACCGACCAACATTTTTTATGTATTGCCAGGAAAATGGGAAAAAAGCATCGTTGTCATTTTATTTAGTAGTCTTCAGAAAAACGTCTCTGGGTTTCTTAAAGAACATTTCAGGGCTTTTCTTTAGATGTTGACTGCCTTTTATTCTGCTCTCCGTCAACATGGTAGCACACTGCCTCAATAATGTCAAGGTCTGGGCTCTGGGGATGATTCATCATATTGGCACTAATTGTAAGCGCAGTATTTGTGTCATTTGTCGAATGTTAGCCCCCACACACATGTCCCTTCCTTAAAATTATGTATTGACAGGCATCTTTCCAATGGAGCCCATTTCCACTAAAGGGATCAATTAAAGGCACAGATTAATTTCTCCAGGCGTCTTTTGAAGATTTTCTTACTATTTTCAAGGATATCAGTTTACTTTTCATCGGCTGTACTGAGTTATTTTTAAGGCCTGCCACTTCATTTGTTCTATATTTGTTCAGTTGTATGCACTGCACACTGCGGTTTTCGTTTAACAGCTCTTCGGGAAAAACTATGTGGATACAAAATACATATAAATGTAGTATTTTCCTGACTATAGAATGACCATATAGGCCATGTGTTCATACCCTTCACAAACTATGTTTCAAACATACTTGAAGGTCAGTGTGGCTTTTGCTTCTACGTAACCCAGTGTCTTGACAGTCTTATAAATACTGCCAGTTTTGTGAATATAAGCATTGCAAGAATATATTTACTGTTTTAAACTGCATAGTCTTATGTGTGCAACTGATTTAATTGGTAAAAAATGAGCAAATTAGCAAGTAAACAGGCTTATATTGCCACATGTTTTGTATGGGTCAGTCTTGCTGAATTGTGAGTTCAAAACAGATGAAGCTTTTGAGTTTCTGAATATGAAATCTTACTTTGGGGAATGCTCCAATTTAAAATTTTAGTAACATTTTCTTAAATACACCCACTTTAACAGAGTAAAATAACACAATGCAACACTTTTCCCATCCCTTAAATTCTAAATTCATTTGAAAACAGAACAAATGATGAATATATTACCAATTCAGTTTATTCTGACATATGTACAAATACTGCTGGGCCTGCAAGGCTCTTTGTTGCATCACCTGGTCCTAGTTTGCAACTAGACTGCCATGAAAAATTTCCTGCTTTACTCTGTAGTTGTCAGCAGTTTTAGGGCCTTCTGTGTCACCATTTCCTTTCATAATGATTTACGTAATGATACAGAGTGGTTTCTATTGTATCGCATCAAATTTCCCTACAGGTAAAGTAAAGTATATTGTATCATACTGCTTTGTACAATACAAACATTGTACAAAAGAGCCTCCCTGCAGGTCCGTTTAGATCACTTGCTCCTTTTTTGTCCTCTACAAACCAGTACTGCTGCACGAACAGTGGTCATGTAGAACTGTCCTGCTTTTAGCACTGTGATGATAATATCTCAGCTGGTCCCTTTCTGTTTGAAACCACTAGGAAGAAGAATATTTATTGTTGGTTTCCTCAGACCACAAACCAGATCTCCATTTCTCTTCAAGCCATCTGAAATAACCTTGCAATAATAAACCATATAAAATCAATCAGATTATCCAGTAAAAAACATGAATATGAATCAACTTGATTGTTAACTCAGAATGCTGCAATCTTTTTATTTAATTCCCCTTTAATAACTAAACTTGATCAACAACTGGTCAGATTTTGATGTTCCTCAATGACCTGATTACTGTTTTTAGACAAGCATAAAAACTGTAAACCCATCCTTTTTTTAAAAAAAAATATGTTTTTGCATGACACAAGAAAACAGAAAAATGCATCCTGATGTGCTATAAAATAACATTTTCAAACCTTTTTTTCCTGATGCAAATTCACTCAACCCAACCTGTGTTATTTCAGCACACACCATTTATTTGTGCTCTGTTGCCTTTGTAAAGCCTAAAGCACAGCAGGACCATCTGGAAATCTGGATCAAACAAGAATTAAAGACATGCATGTGAGGTTAGATGTCAGGACAACTGGACAGATGGTGTTCACATTCCTCCATTGTTAGGCATGCACAACTCTTAGTTTGTGAAGTCAGGTGTGAATTTCCATTAGATATTTCTGAAAGAAATTATGCATTAAAGATGGATACAGCACATGAAGTAAAAAGAAAAAGTGGTGGAAGGATGAAGTCACATTTCAGTTTATTAGCAGTGATGGCTAGAAAAAGAGAGGACAGGAGTGGCATCCAAAATTCAGACCAGGGACACCTAAAAGAAAGAGAAACGCATCACAAAAACAAGATCTGAAGCTGCCCCATAGAGGAATATGTCACCATAAGACCTTATTGACTGATTTAACTTCTCCTATATGTGGCCATATCATGGCCAGCAGAGCTGGAGGTGTGAAGGGAAGAAGTCTAATAATCTGATCTTTCTTCTCAGGAGAAGAGAGAGCAAGAGGCAACTTCAGTCCCTGTGGACTTCATGCAGATGCATCTGAAACATCAGGGATGACAGTACAGTGGTCGGACCAGCAGGTGGCACTCTTCTCCATCTTTTAACTCCCATTCCTGTCAGTGCAACTTGTGGGTGTGTGGTAGCTCAGAACAAGGACAGAAGAGACTACAGAGACTAGCCATTGAAACCAATGGGAATTGTGTCTTAAGAGGGCCTTTTAGCCATGGGAATCCTCACAGACTGCTATGTAGTGCGTAAGGCTGTATGTTGATAAAATGCTGTGATTCATTTTCTAGCGTCTGATGTCTTTATCTGTGGTCTGGTTGTGTGAATGCAGATTTCTGGCCTACATTTAAGGTTTTCATTTTTATTTTTATTTTTTTCAATTTTTTCCATCGACCGAGATGCCTCAGCAACACTAAATCACTGCTACCCTAAATTAAGGCTTCAGGTCCAGGAGGATCAGGGACAGACTTGATTAAGCTGATCTTTAAGATATTAAGAATAGGTGTTGAGAGAGAATTTATTGCACTTCATGTCCAATTGTGTTTTTCATTGCCACTGAGGCCCTTGTGCAGAAGCAAATCAGCCAAATGAAAGAGGAACCTCACATGTTGACAAAAAAATAGCAATATGCCATGCATTTTATCCTTATGAAACACACTGTAAACCCGAACAGTATAACTAACTCTAAATTATTAAGGACAGGTAACTCAAAAGCTGTTTTTTAGTAAAAATAACTCTAAACTATCAAGTTTTCTCAGTGAGTAATGCATTTTGATTTAAAGTAGATCAATATTATTGAGTTCATGGCGTCATTGAAACATATGTTTTGAGTGAACAGCAAAACACTGCGTCATGTATTCATGTATGTATCTATGTATGCATGCTGACAAAGTGCAACTGCATGGTAGTGTAGTGGTTAGCACTACTGCTTCACAACACAAAGGTCCCCAGTTTGAATCCAGGACAGGAGTAAGGGGGCTGCAAGCTAGTCAGACTCATAAAATTTGTTCAATCAATATTATTGCGCTCATGGCCGTCGTTAAAACATATATTTTAAGTAAAAAGCAGAACACTGCATCATGGAAGGGAACTGTTGATTTGGGCTGAGGAAGGGTTTGAAACAGTGTATGTTCATGTTTTCCCAGTGTATGCAACCTTAGTCAAACTCAGAAAATTCGTTTCACAACTTAAAATCTTTGGCAAAG
>JBBDHI010000021.1:11497965-11509531 GCA_037177115.1 Craterocephalus stercusmuscarum
TCTATCTATCTATCTATCTATCTATCTATCTATCTATCTATCTATCTATCTAACTATCTATCTATCTATCTATCTATATGTGTGTGTGTATATAAATATATACACACACACACATATATATCTATTTATGTATCTATGTATCTATCTAGATAGAGAGAGAGAGAGAGAAGTTTGTTTGTTTTTTCAACTTTTCTGGAAGGTATGAACCGTATACAACCAAAGCCCATAACAGTGGTTTGAGTTTGCACTATTCTCAATAAAGCCACACGGTGGGAAGCCACACTTCAGCAGGCTTTAAGATTACTTTTGGTCCACTGGATGATAACACTCCTGTCTGCACACTGCATCTTAAAACATGCAGTTTTGCGCTGAACAATTTGGCCATCATCATTATTGATAGCTGTATAGGAGAAATCCTTTATGAAATTACCTTTTCATGAAAATAAAGAAGTTGTAAGAGCTGAGCAGAGGACCTGTTAAATTACTTTGTTTTAGTTGTGCAACAGCAAACATTTCATTTGTAGCTGTGTATAGTTATGTTTAAAATATTCTAGGCAACGTTAAGGGAACAATTCAGACTTGGTTTTGACATTTTTATCAGCAATACTTCTCACAAGCTATCATGCAAAAAGCAATGATGCATTCTATGATATAGATGGGAAACACTGGGCACTATGACCCTGCAGATAGCCCACTCTATATGAAAAGTGAAAGAGAGAGAGAGAAAGAGAGAGAGCGAACGCGCGCGAGAGAGACGTAGTTGTGATAAGTGGTACTCGTTTGATGTCAGAGTCTGTATAAAACCGAGGCTTTGGGCTGACTTAGCCTACCATTCAACCACTGGGGGCACGAGGAGTCACAACTCTGGAGAAGCTCGGCCCTACACGCAGATGATCTGTGACTTCCTCCCAGATGTTGAGGCATCAGGACGCACAACTCACCATTTACACAGACACTTTTTCTGTTTCATTTGCCGTGCCCAGCGACAAAGACCAAGTTTTCTTATGGCTAAAAAGCGGGAAAGTGTGACTTCCTGCGATGAATGGATATTTGCGTCAACATTTTGACATTTGCACGCTGAATCCTGATGTAAAAGATGAAAATGAGAAAGAAAGGAGGAATATTTTTTCTGTTACATGCTGGTTGTGTCATTTCTCTGACCAGATGGCACGGATAAGGCAGCATTCTTCAAGACGCAGGACTCATTCAATGGCAAACATCACTGATCGAAATTAAAGTTATGGAGCTTTCCGGTGAAGTCGAAACAACTCAACCTGTGAACTCCACCAACGACAGTTTCATGTCAGATGTATCCAGTTTCGATGAAAGCGAAGATAGTCTTGCTTATCAGATCAGCCTGGCTGCCATTCTCTCGGTTATCACACTCGCCACCACTTTATCCAACGCCTTCGTCATCGCAACAATCTCCCAGTCGAAGAAACTGCAAACTCCAGCGAACTTTTTGATCGCCTCTTTGGCCGTTACGGACCTGCTGGTTTCTATTCTGGTGATGCCCATATGCGTCCTGTACACGGTGATCCACACCTGGACGCTCGGCCAAATCGTGTGTGACATCTGGCTTTCCTCGGACATAACGTGCTGCACGGCATCCATCCTCCATCTGTGCGTAATAGCTTTGGATAGGTACTGGGCCATCACGGACGCAGTGGAGTACTCCAAAAAGCGCACACCAGCACGCGCGGCGGGGATGGTGGCCACTGTTTGGGTCATCGCTATCTCCATCTCCCTGCCCCCTCTCTTCTGGAGGCAGGTGAAAGCGGAGGAGCTGACCAGCTGCAGCGTCAACACGGATCACATCTTTTATACCATTTACTCCACTTTTGGGGCTTTCTACATCCCCACCTTGCTCCTGATAGTCCTGTATGGGCGGATATACGTGGAGGCACGGAAACGGATCCTGAAGCAGTCCCCCAAGAAGGTTGGGAAAAGACTCACCTCTGCGCACTTGGTCACCAACTCGCCTGGATCCGTAGCATCCACGACCTCTCTGCAGTGCGGAAGACACGACACTCCCAGCGACACCGGGTCTTCAACCAGCGAGAACCAGGTGAAAGTGACGGTTTCAGATGCGCTTTTGGAGAAAAAACGGATTTCGGCAGCCAGAGAGAGAAAAGCGACAAAAACTTTGGGGATAATCCTCGGCGCCTACATCGTTTGCTGGCTTCCATTTTTTATCTATACTTTATTTGTGGCCACGTGTGACTCCTGTTTTAATCCCGAGTTATTTGATTTCTTTACCTGGTTGGGATATCTGAATTCTCTCATCAACCCAATCATATACACTATGTCCAATGAGGACTTCAAGAAAGCTTTTCAAAAACTCGTGCGCTTCAGATGCTGTAGGTCCTGAACTGTTCCTTCAGTTTCCATTAAGATAGCTATTTATGTATTTATTTTGAACTCTGGGATTTTATGCTAGAGCACACGTTTAGTATACCGTCTCTGACACATTGTAAGACTTGCATGCAAACGCAGACTCATCCATGCGTAATTTTGGTTCAAAATGAAAAGTCCACGTTCATCAAATTGACGTTTCCTCAGTGATAATGGTGGAGAATCTCAGCTTTATGCTTCGCAGAGTTACTTCCATTTCTACAATTTCTAAATGAATTGTTCTATATGGATACCAGCATGCACGGTATAAGCCAGAGCACAGCTTGTAATCCCCAACCATTAATGAAGGTAAACTACACAGGACATGAACATCTCATCATATTTGACACATTTTAGCTTAATGAATCAACTAGCAATTTCTTTGATGTGTTCAAATAAGGTTGTTTTCTATTTAAAATTCATAACAAAAGATATATGTCTGTATGATTTTGATCGTGGTCAGGGACTGCTTGCTGCAAACCAATATGTTCATTTCTTTGTTTTTAAAAAAGACTCAACCCAAAGGAGTTAATAAATAAAAAAAACTGTTAAAAGTCTTCTTGCTATGAATAGATTATATCACCATCAAACCAACAATCTGATATTTACTCAGCAGAGCTGAAGCTCATGATCAGTACAGTTTTGCTGAACAAACATCCCTCTCGTTAAATTGTACGTGTGGTTCTGTCTGCTGCCACATTAAATCTGTTTACTGTATGTTATCTTCATGTGTCTCATTATTCCTTCAGAGGCTGATTGGATTGTTTGAAACAGAATTCCAAAAACAAAGTAATGGATTTATTAGCATTATCTTGAATAAAAGTGTTGTAGGAATTTGTGTAAGAAATGCTTTTAAAAGTAATTTTCTGTCAGAAATGTTATATAATACCAGCTTTAACACGATGTTAGGCTGCTATCTGAGAGATTCACGTTGCCCGAATGATAAAATGACATCAAGGTGAAATCCAATCACGCCTTGGGGTATTTGGTTTTGACCAGTTCAGAGGAATGTGAATGTTTTCCACATGTCCTCCTGGTGAATGGTGGCTGTACATGTCACTGCTGTTTTAGCTCTTCATTTTCCTCCTGATGTGTTAGTATCTCTGACGATTTCCTCCAGGCAGAGGAGGACACATCTGTGTGATCAACAGCTGTTGAGATTCAGCAAGTTAGAGGGCGATGTTGAAGTAGACACAGGCAGAAAGGGGCACTCACAATGTCAATGCATGCCTGAACACACACATGTTCTTTAGCTCATATCATGAAGGAAAGATAATTATATTGGAGCAGAAGCTTTTCAGATTATTTATCATGGCACATACAGATGTGATAACTTCTGGATAATAAGATGGTATACTGTATGCATTTCAAGCCTGTGCAAAGCTGACATTTTCACACACTAGTCTTGTTTCTACCACTTATGGCCCTGAACAGTAGACATAAGCCAAAGCACTCCTGCAGTTCAGAGTGTTTTACAGCTCCATTTTTTCTTTCTTTTACTTCTTTATTTATTTAGAATGATCAGTCAAAGGAAGTTTTCTCATGAAAAGGCAAATATTATTTCAATTTTACACAATACAGACTGACATGTCTGATTGGATTTATAAAGAGTCCAGATTTTATTTTTATTTTTTCCCATTTAAGATTAGAATTGTGCCCATTTAGTAGCTGGAAAAAAAGTTATAAAAGTGAAAAGGGAAAAATCTACACTGGAACAGTAGAAGCTGTCTATACCTACACACACATCTACACACACACCTATACACACATACACACACAGAGATCTTTCTGAGATCTTTCTCAGGCAAGCATTCATGAAAACAAGAGAACAAATCAAAACTGCTACACCAACAACACATAATTCTCCTTAAATAGACTGCAGCCCATTTGACATACTTTATGTGAAAAAAAAAAAAGTACAGCGTAATGAGTGGCCTACAACCAGAGCGCTTTGCATTTACTGTATATGGAAGTCTACATAGAAAATGTTCCTCCGTTTTAGTTAAGTAAATTGCAAATCAAAAGAAAGTTCTTCATCTGCAAATAATGGAGTCCATGCTTTTGTAAATGGGAATAAAGCTGTAAAAATTTATCTTAAAAAACATGCTGTTATTTTCTGTCCTGATTTGCCAAGATGGATACATAAAAAAAAAAAATCGATGGATGATTTTACATCTTTACAGTTGCAGATACAAACACATTTTATCTAAATTGCTTCATGGCAATACCTCATGAGCACAATCTGTCCATCTATAATTGCTGAAAGTGTCTTAACAATCATCACAATATTCACAACTGAAGCAGTTTGATTAAATGTATAGTTCTGGTAATGATAATTGGCTGCTCGTGACCTGCCAATGCCTAAATTGTATCACAATGGAAACAGCAGAAGAAGCAATTTCATATTTTTTCATCTGAACTAAACCACAAGGCAGCTTGACAGCACCCAGTGTGAAAGTGACATGTAGTGTCAAGCAGCTAGCCTCAAGCCGAGGTCAGGAGCAGGTTACAGAGGGCTGCAGCTTCCTAGTTATTCAACACCCAAAAGTTGTTGTTTTTTTTTTTTTAAAGGCTTGAATACCCACCTGGCAATGGTCCACCTGACATTTCTCTGCCCACTGACTCACTCCCCCTGATCCAGTTTATATGACTGTACAGAATTGCCTAATTTTTTTACACACCAAAACCTTATCTCTTTAAGATGACTGCAGTTTTTTCCATATTTTGAGAGTTTTCTCTGTCTTTTCCATGTCGCTGAATATAGATTGCATGAACATAAGTGTAGCCCTGAATCCAGGGGAAAGATTATACAAAGCAGAGATGATCCACAATCAGCCATATAATCTTTGGTGCAGGAAGAATGCTTATATTCTATAAGCAGGGTTTCTGGTGTTCGGCAATCCAGCAAAAGATTGCATGGCTCATACTGACAATGGAGTTACTGCAGCCGCAGAGCAGCAGACATATCGTCTGGATGACGTACATGATTGCATTGAGCAAGCAAATATCGTAATTATACCATACTTTTTTCTTCATTTAGCTGAATGCGCAGCCTTACTGATCTGCAATAGATAGGCTCTGGAGTAAAGGACATACTGTAACAACCAGTGAAGCTGAACACGAGTCTAATGAAGCTATAAAATAGTCTTTGTCTATACATAGTTTTGGTTAGCGGCTTTATTGTTTCCCCCTTTCAGATTAAGGAAGGTTTACAGTATTTATCACCTGAAAAATGGGCACAGGGGGCCATTTCTATTAATAAAGTATCTTAGCAAGGTGATAAGAACTGACCTTGACAGGAAGTAAAAGGAGTCAGCAGTCAATAAGGTCACACAGAAAGGTAGAGAAATCTAGGGTGAATAACAATTGGATGTGCTTCCTCTAATTCTTGCTACATATAAATGAATACAGATTGAGGTGTATTTACACAGTTTTTATCTATTTGTTCATGAGTGGGCTATTTTCAATCCACACATTGTGTGGTTAATCTGTTTAAGACAAACAGAGAAGCCCAAACCTTAATATAGTCTGTAGACCAAAACCTGTTGGGAGAACAATTAGTCCACACTCATCAGTTTCTGGAGAAAGAATGTGGTATTGAGCCAAATATGAGGAGTGGATAAGGGTGAAGTCATTTACTGTCTCATTTATACCTACAAACATGAATTGCAACCCATGTGTGTCACCACAGTGCTGCATTTCATGGCATGCGTATAACTGTGCACGAAATCACAGCCTTCTGTTGTGCGTGCTCCTTCTTTTCTTCACAACAGATCTGTGGCCACAAGCAGTTCCTCAGCCTTTTCAGTGAAGTGGGTTAGTTTAAAGGTTCACAGCACTTTGCATTAGCCTCCTCTTACATGTCTAATAATGCGGCTCTCTGTGCTTCTGAATCATACACTGAGATTCTCCTGAAGCCCAGATTAGAAGGCACGTTACATTTTTGGATGCTTTTATCAAAATATTTACTCATAACTGTGATCAGACGGCCTGATAGCCAGACTCTTCACCGGGTGAATCATCACACTTAGCTGAGAGTTATGTATGGACCAAATAGGCTGATTGTGGTGGAGGAGGTGTACTTTTTCAGGATTATCTTGTTTTTTTTATCTACTTTATTCCTCTCAACATAGATAACTCCATTTGCCTGTGACCTCTGTTTACCTGCATACTGGTCATCCAACAACAATGTTTATGCTATCACACACTGTCATGCAACACAACCTTAACAAATGCATTTATTTTTTTGCCATAACAGAAAGAACAAATAAGGTGTCTTATGAGAACAACCAACATAAAAACCTAAACATTTAGAAAGTTATCATTGTTCAAATTATGTCTGCAGCTCCTGCCTCCATAGACATGTAGGGAGGATGTAGCTGCATGTCTAATAATAAGGAAGATAGGTAACATGGCGTTGTAAGGGAATTTAGAAGTCACCTAGTCAGGCCTTTCAAAAGATGTCATCATGATGTCATGAAAAATGAGTTGAAAAAAATATGTTTTCCAAAGGGAAACTGAAACTTGTGAAATTTTATATGTTCATGACTTCCATACACAAGCATTTTTTGCTTTGTTCAATTTTAACATCCTGTGAACTGTAGTGTACTTTAGTGTACAGTAAGTAGATAAAAAGTGGGTTGGGAAGACACCAAATTGAACCTGGACTGACTGCGTTTATGGGGCAGCTGCTGTGCCAGGTAAATTAGACACTGTGCCTGAAGTGCAACATTTCTTTGATGGTTTAGTTACTGTGCTTCTCTGGTCTGTTGCCTACGCTAACAGTGAAAACACCATTAGAAACACTTAAAACTTTCCGGCTTGCACATGCTTTGGAGGGGGAGGAGAGCTGATTATTCCTTGGCTGAAGCTGCAACTAGCGAGCTTTAGCTCAACCAAAACAGCTGCTGTATTTTCAATACAGTGCTGCAAACAGCACCATGTCTCTGGGCATTGAGATATAACTCTCATCCAAAAATTTGACTTGTCTTGTACATCCTAGTAGAAAATAAAAACAACCAGCTTAAAAAAGATGGAAAAGATTGTTTCCTGAAACTGGGTGAGATAAACACAGTGTGTGCTTTACACTAACCTTTGGAAAGCAGCTTCCTCTGACTGAACTGAATTTGTGCAGAAGCACTAAAATCCAAAAGAGTGTGTATTTATTATTATGTTACCAAAACTGCCAGGGCACAAACTTAGTTGCATGGTTGCAACTTGCATAGTTTCGGTAAGTGGCTAGTTGGTGTAAAGTTGGAACCTATTTGTTAGCCTAAAATGGTTTTATTTTGCTTTTTTAAATAAGGCACAACCCTTTTTACTGCTTATTCCTGCACTGTATGAAGCCAACCAGTGAATTTCTCTTGATACGTAAACCTGAGTTATACATGAATAGTTAATTTGTTCTTTTTTGGTTTGGGCGGGGGGGTTCTGGGGTTATTTATAAACCCAGAATGATCCCCCTGGGTTTGGCATCTATTTTGACTAACTGCAAGGGATACATTACTGAAAATAATCAAACTAACTGGCTGTGATTCACTGTCAAAAGAAAGTTGACTCAATGTTTAAAAATACCAGAATTTTTCCTCTGAGGGTGATAATTTCTCAAATTGAGAAAAAAAGAAATTAAAGTTGACTGAGATGTGCAAGTAAAGTAAGATTAATACCTTTAACAATTATTACCACCACTTTTACCCATGTGTTTTTTGTTTGCGTCAACATCAAGGCACACCAAGTATGAAATAAACAACAAAAACAAACTGTCCGTCCATCCGTCCTCTTCCGCTTATTTGGGGTTGGGTTGCAGGGGCAGCAGCCAAAGCAGCTTCCCATCTCCACAATACACAGCATTGACGGAGCACTGCTTCCCCCTCCTGAGCTGTCAGATGGTGGACCAGTAGCTCCTTGAACAACTTCCTCGTTCTCCATGATGTCTTTTGAAATTTTGAGCTAAACTTGCTCAAAGGTCAAGTATCCTAAACCTAAAACTTGTGCAGAGACTGAGTTGAGACACAATAATTTTCATTTCCTTTTCTTCCTTCTTCCCAACACAGTGACAACATTGTATTTGCATTTGGTATTCCATTGGCTTTCTAAGAAACCCCCTCACATGCACATTTTTGGCTCTCTATTTGGCTGCAATAACTGGTAATTTTGCATACCAGGAAAAAAAAAAACATCCCACACCTCTGTCATAATTTACATATTGTCTCCTGACCTTTTGATATTAAGCATGATAAGATGCACCGAAATGGAAACTAGCAGGGTGTTAGTAATTTCCTTTTTACACAAGCAATAACATCTCAAAATGTCACTAACGCTATTTTAATCTGCATGACACAACCAAATTCAGAGTGGCCAAGCTTCATGTCACTTTGATGAGTAACTTTCTCCACACACAACCCTTGAAATCAAATGATGCCAGATTAATTAAGAGAGGTTTGGTATTTAAATACCAAACCAAGGATCATTTACTTGAACATGTCCATAATAACCTCACACCTTCACCACAAGGCTCTCTTTTGAATTCCTTGAAAAAGCAGGATGGGACAGTAGCGTTGCTTTAAAGCAGCTCCACAAATCCTTGGATGAAGAAGAAAAAACAAGAAATATATTTCTACCTTGGAACACTGCACAGGATGAAATAAGTTGACCTTTTGCCAGCAATCTTTCCCATCTTAGAACATAAAATCTATCTAACAGTTAAAACCTTAAAGCCACTGACAAATGAAGAGAGAAACATTGATGTCCTCATACCAGTGTCAGCTGTTCGCAGGTTGGATATATAAGGCATCAATGAACAGGGATATTTTGAAGTTGATTTTGAAGTTGATGCGTTGGCGGCAGGAAAAAAAACTTGAAAGTCAAAGCATTTGATAGCAATGAAACTGTCAGATGATCTTCAAAATGGCAAGCCATACAGGATGGTTCCCTAGTGGCTCAAAGATGAAAAACTAGTAATGCAAGTGCAGAGCAAAAGCTGCACAGTTTCCAGCCTAAATGTAGGCAGATAAAAACAGGTGAGAGCACTTTGAGCATCACAGCATGTTGTGTTTAGGGTTGTATATGTGAAGAGCAGAGCAGTCAATGACATACTGAACCTTATCCGAGCAACAGAGGAAGCAGGAATCTGACGGACTACAGCTCACTGCCTATATTTTGTTTCTGGCGATGGGAAAACAGTGGCAGATGTTCTGCTAGTAAACCCTACAGTTATGGTGGGAAGTTAAACATTTTACACCAACCTAACTAATATAGTTAAACAATTTCTCGAGCCCCAGCTCAGATTATATTGTTTTTTATTGGAAGTTTCTTGGGGATTTGAAGGGATTTAACAGCGGGGAATAACATCAGTCAGAGGGGAATCGCATTTATCGAAGCAGCCGCATGTGAATTTATTTACAGTACCATTAAAACTTTATTAAAACTGTGATGCTTGTGGCACCACAGACTCAAACACAAACCCCCATCACTTAAGCAACCAACACTTCAAATAACAGAATTGCAGAAAAATATCAAAATCTGAATGTAGGGGGAGGGTGCAGTTCATGTTTAAGTGTCAGCATTCCATCAGCAGGTGCTTATCCAGGTCACCTTCTCCTCATTCTAGAGGCAGACCAGTTCATCTTCATCAGACCCCAGACCATTTTAAGATATGTCTCAGTTTTGAGTTGAAGGTCTTTCCTGATTAGAGAGGCCTTTAACCACGAAGAGTAAAAATGGTTGTGGAAAAAAAAGATGTGAACCCAAATTATGGTGTCCAGGGGGTCAGGGATGGAAGTGGCCTCACTGAAATTTGTCAGGGCAACCTATTGCTTCTCCTTAATACATTTTGCTACTGTTATTGGCAAGTAGGAAATAGATTTGACATGACTGTAGCTGGAGGAACATTTAGGCCATTAAATGAACCAGATGAAAGTCATGTCACATGTCTCTTTAACAGCCCTGGGTGATCATATTACTCCCTCTGCGATACCTGATTGAATGGATCTGGTCATTTTCCAAAGTTTTCTTGATAATAAGCCAAATTTTTTTCAATGGATATGACATTGCACTGACAAAAACAGTGCTTTTACGCATTTCTTATCTGTCTCTTTTAGTCACACGATACACAGGAAGTACAGAGGGCGGTGTAGGTCTTTGCCTCCTTCAGCTCAACATTTTTCAGTCCTCACCTGATTAGAATTTTAGGATTTAGTGTCACAGAAGAACCTAATGATTTTTTTTCTTTTTTGCATAGAAAAGTGAACCCATTTAAAACAAGAGAGGGTGACAGGAGCATGCCACTGAAAGCTACGCCAACCTGCACTGCGGCAATAACATGAACTTCATATCAGCTCAGCATTCTCTGTCACGACAAGCCCACATACAGTACTGTACACACCACAATGTCGCACCTTGGCTTTTCGGTAGATATATGTCAACAATCACAAAAATTGTATTTGTGTTCTTCGGATTAAAATGTAATCACGCTGACTCCGAAAATGAGCTCTAACTGCTTTGTAGAAGACTCCGACAGACCATGTCAATAAATAACTGTGCTGTCCAAATTCTTTCAAAGATTTCTCCTATTGCAGCTCATGATTACAAGAGGAAACTATACACAAAAACCCTGGTTGCATTTGTCTTGCTACCTCTTTACTCTGTTTGACACATACTCAGCAAAAAGTAGCGGACAGAGTAAGCTAACAATTCGCCCTAACTGAAAACAGCTTCACTCGCTTTAAGCCTGGTTATGCTTGACACGTTTGTCATGAAGGGAGCGAATTTTGATGTCAACACACAAGTATCGCTGCAGTCTTCTTATGGAGGATGGGTGATACTGTAAAGAAAATTATGGTGCAAACAAGAAAACAGGCAACAAACTATACAGTAGGCTAGTTATCCTCACAAACTTTTACTAAATGCCCTGGCTCTTTTGTGCTCACACCCTAAAGGGTTGCACAGTGACAGACTGGCTTTGAAGCTCTTCATGTCATTCATGCTGCATTTCTAACAGCCATCTTAGGTCGCTTAGTACAAAAACTGGAGGCTGAGGAATGAGCTGAAATGATACAAAAGAGGACTGATCTCATGCATTGCATGTCACTTGTCTTTAGGGCTGTCACGATTAGGAATTTCTGGAGACGATTAATTGTCAGACAAATAATTGCGATTGACGAATATATTGTCT